>CAUYSK010122876.1:0-77353 GCA_963575035.1 Avahi laniger | reverse complement strand
AAAGCCATTATTGTTGTTGCTGCAGCTACTCAACTCTGCCTACTATTGTAATGCAAAAGCAACCATAGATAATATATAAACAAATAATCACCTTGATACCAAAGCGGGAAAGGACACAACAAAAAAAGAAAACTTCAGACCAATATCCCTAATGAATATAGATGCAAAAATCCTCAACAAAATTTTAGCAAATAGAATTCAGCAGCACATCAAAAAAAATAATTCACCATGATCAGGTGGGCTTTATTCCAGGGATGCAAGTCTGGTTTAACATACGCCAATCTATAAATGCAATTCACCTCATAAATAAAAACAAGAACAAAGATCATATGATTCTTTCAAGAGATGCAGAAAAAGTATTTGACAAAGTCCAACAAAACTTTATGATAAAAACTGTCATCAAAATAGGCATAGACGGCTCATTCCTTAAAATTACCAAGTCCATTTATGACAAACCCACTGCCAATATCATATTGAATGGGGAGAAATTGAAACCATTCCCACTTAGAACCAGAACCAGATAAGGTTGCCCTCTATCTCCACTTCTATTCAACATAGTGCTCCAAATCCTCACCACAGCAATTAGGCAAGAGAGGGGTATTAAGGGTGTCCAAACAGAGGCAGAGGATATCAAACTCTCGCTCTTTGTTGATGATATGAAAATATCTAGAAAAGCCCAAGGATTCATCCAAGAGACTCTTAGAATTGATAAATGAATTCAGTAAAGTCTCAGGATACAAAACCAATACACACAAATCTTAGGCAGTCATATATGCCAATAACAGTCAAGCCAAAATTCCAATAAAAAACACAATACCTTTTACAATAGCCTCAAAGAAAGTTAAATATCTAGGAATATATTTAACGAAAGATGTGAGAGACATATACAGGGAGAACTACGAAACACTAAGAAAAGAAATTGTAGACGATGTAAACAGATGGAAAAAATCTACCTTGCTCATGGATTGGTAGAATCAATATTGTTAAAATGTCCATACTACCTAAAGTGATCTCCAGAATTAATGTAATTCCTATCAAAATCCCATCATTGTTCTTTACAAATCTAGAAAAAAAAAGTCTACACTTTGTATGGAACCAGAAAAGACCTCGTATAGCTAAAGCAATCTTAAGTAAAAAAGAACAAACTGGGAGTTATTAGTCTTCCAGACTTCAAGCTGTACTACCAGGCTACAGTAACTAAAACAGCATGATACTGGCACAAGAACAGAGACATAGACCTCTGGAACAGGACTGAGAATCCAGAGATGAAACCATCTGCATATGGTAATCTAGTCTTTGACAAAGCATACAAATAATCATGGCCCTGTTTCAATGAAGGATTTTTAAAACACAGAAGGAAAGCCAGATTTGGCCCTTAGGCTATAGTTTGTTGACACCTGTTACAGATGACAGAATTTGAATTAAAATTTTGCAGTATCAGCCTTAGTAAACCTTTGATTTTTTTCATAGTTTATTATTATTTAATTAAGATGTCAACAATTAAATGAAAACATTATAAAAGTGTTATTTAACCCAAAGGAAATATAAACAATTGGCTGTGTGACAGAAACAATAGAAAAAAATTTAGTCATTTAAAAAGATAATAATACTGAGAAACCCAAGAAAAAGAATGAATAAGAAAAAAGAAAGGAAATTATGATATCAAAAATTAAATTAAATCACTATTTTCTATGGTCATTAAAAAGAAAAAAGAATAGCAAGTACTTGTTGGTAATAAATTTGATGTCTTTGGTGAAACACAAAAATTTATTAACAAAAACTAATGTAAAAAGAATGGAAAAAATTGAATAACTTTGTGTCTAACAAAAGATTAAACTATTAGACAAAAACCTTTTATACAGAAAATTCCAGATATAGATGCTTTTACTGGTGAAACATTTATGGAGGAAATAAAGGCAAACTTAAACAAACTTTCTTAGAAAACAAAGGACCAAACATTTTTTATTAAACATTCATTAATAAATAAAAATTAACTGCCTCAAATAACATCTCTGTTTAACCCTAATTTATCATTACATGCTAGATCCCTTTGTCATGTCATTTTTGCCAGATTCCATAAGTTTTCAGTTGCTATAGTGGTCTAATAGTAACTTTTGGTTACTATAATGGTCTAATTTTGGTATTTAGAACTCATTCTTTTTCATTAAAAATTTCCAGTCTTGAACTTGATTCAGAGATATCTTTTATTCTCTATTGCACCACAGGTATTTCTGCTCATAGTCAGTAGGGAGTGTGTGATCTGGCTCAGAAATGCTCCTATCTCCAATAAAGAGCTGAGTTGTCCTTTGTCAGAACCCTGAAGAGTGATAGATGAGGCAGAGGTCTCCATGAATCCACGACTGGCCACTTGCCAGTGGTGGGCAAGTATTCCTGGACTCCTACGGGTTTTTCTACTTGGCTGGTACCCTCTGCTGAGGTAACTGTTTCCACATAGGTGCTAGGTGGGCTTTTCTTGGAGAGATGTTCAGTTTCAGCTTCACCACTGAGAACTGTTCACTGGTCAGCCCTGTCAGTAGTATCTGTCCCAACAACCTCTCTCCTGGGCTGGGTGTCTCATTAACTTGGAAGAGCCTCTGACTTTTGCTCCGTTAATAACTTGTTTTTTTGGGTAGATGCCCAGTAACGGGATTGCTGGGTCAAATGGTAATTCTACTTGTATCTCATTGAGGTATCTCCATATTGCTTTCCACAGAGGTTGCACAATGTACTCCCCCTTCTTAGTTTCCAATGTCCATTACTACTCTTTATGACCATATATGTCTTTTGTTTAGCTCCCACTTATAAGTGAGAACTTATAAATGAGAACTTTAGCTCCCACTTATAAAAGAGCATTTATAGGTGAGTGGTATCTATTTTTCTATTCTTGAGATCCTTCACTTAGGGTCATGGTCTTCAGTTCTATCCAAGTTGCAATAAAAGGCATTATTTCATTTCTTTTTATGGCTGAGTGGTACTCAATGGTGTGTATATATATATATATATATACCGCATTGTCTTTATCCATTCATCAGTTAATGGGCAGTTAGATTAATGCTACATATTTGCTATTGTGAATTGTGCAGCAATAAACATTTGGATGCAGGTGTCTTTTTCATCAAATTACTTTTTTTTCTTTGGATAGATACCCAGTAGTGGGCTTGCTGGATCAAATGGTAGTTCTACTTTTAGTTCTTTGAGTAATCTCCATACTGCTTTCCATGCTGGTTGTACAAGTTTACATTCCCACCAACAGTGTAGAAGTGTTACGATTTCACTGCAACTGTGCCAACATCTATTGTTTTTTGACTTTTTATTATTGGTGATCCTGATTGGGGTAAGGTGGTATCTCATTGTGGTTTTAATTTGTATTTCCCTGGTGATTAGTGATGGTGAGTATTTTTTTATGTTTGCTGGCCATTTGTCTATCTTCTTTTGAAAAACATCTGTTCATGTCTTTTGCACAGTTTTTGATAGGGTTGTTTTGTTCTTGATGATTTGAGTTCTTTGTACATTCTGGATATTAGCCCTTTACGGGATATATAGTTTGATAATATTTTCTCCCACTCTGTAGGTTGTCTATTTACTCTGTTAATTATTTCCTTTGCTGTGCAGAAACTTTTTAGTTTAATTAAGTCCCATTTATTTACTTTTGTTGCTGCCGTGTTTCCTTTTGGGGTCTTACTCATAAATTCCGTGCCTAGGGCAATGTCTAGAAGAATTTTTCCTATGATTTCTTCCAGAATTTTTATGGTTTCACATTTTACATTTAAGTGTTTAATCCATCTTGAGTTAATTTCGGCATATGGTGACAGATAGGGATCCAGTTTCATTTTTCTTCATGTGGCTATCCAATTTTCCCGGCATACAGTATCCATTCCCCAATGTATGTTTTGGTCTCCTTTGTCAAAAATCAGTCAGTCATAGCTATATGGATTTTTTCTAGGTTCTCTATTCTGTTCCATTGGTCTATGTGTCTACTTTTATATCAGTACCCTGCTGTTTGGGCCTTCTAGTATAATTTTCAGTCACATAATATGATACCTCTAGATTTTTTCTTTTTCTTTAAGATTGTTTGGCTATATGGGTCTTTTTGGTTCCATATGAAGTTTAGGATTATTTTATTGGATCCATGAGAAATTTTGATAGGAATTGCACTGAATCTGTAAATCATTTTGGGCAGTATGGACATTTTAACAGTGTTGATTCTTCTAATCCGTGAGCATGAGATGTTTTTTTCATTTGTTTGTGTCATCTATGATTTCTTTCATCAATGTCTTGTAGTTCTCCTTGCAGAGATATTTCACTTCCTTTTTATTATCTGCCATAAGCACAGTTTAAAAAGTTTAAACTTTTTTTGGTTCATTTATCTTCAAAATAATCACAGCAACTTGGTGGAAATGCTGGTGCTTGCCCTACATGGAATTTTTAAGCTCTTAGGTACAACAACAAAATATAGCCACATTATTATACAGATTTCAGAATCCAACCATTTAGCCTTGTCCATGGCCATACACTAGATCTGTTTAAATTGATCAATCTCATTATTATAATTATGACTTATGACAAATTTTTAGCTTCCGCTCTTATGAATTATCTATTCTACACTCTCTTTTTGAATTGAAATCCATCATGACTTCCTTGACAAAGATATTCCCCCATTTTTATGCATGATTTAGATTCCACAATAGATAGCTAAATTATCTGTTCTACTCCTGCTTAGGACAGGCCAGGCTAATAGATCCTCAGTTTGGACTTCCAAGCAGAATTTTATGAGGTCCACTGTGCCTCAAGACCAATGTCAATGTGGAGATAATAAATGGATAGTTGATTGATAAATAGATATCAAAAAATATGCATATATATGCATACACACACATATACAGACATATGTACTATCTGGAAATTCATTTTCACAAAGAAGTTTTCTGTTACCTGTCCAATGTGTTAAACCTGTTAGTTCCATTGTTAGGTACATCTGCTTGTTATAGCATGAACTCTCATCGCCTGTTATTTGTTTGCGGATAACACATGAAGAGTATAAGTTAATCTATTACATGAAAAGTGGCATTACAAAGCAACTTATTCATATTTTTCAAACAAATGATAATATATTACTGATTCTCAAGTTTACTCTGGATGTTTATTTTTTAAAAGGTAATATTAATAGTTATACATACTCTTATTAGTATGTATAGAGTGTGTAAAGAGTAGATTCTGTTTTATATTGTAGCATAGAATAGCATTTTATCATATAGTATATCAAGAACAGTTCAGTATGGTATGGTTTAGTTCAGTATAGAAGAGCACTATAAAGTGAGTTTCTATCAGTTAACTTATTGAGGTCATAGATCTTCAGGGTCATAAAATATAGTTGTACAAGTACACTGCTCAGCCAATGAAGTGAGTAAAGGGTGAAATTTAACCCATGATTCTTTTATAATCTTTAGCTTTACAGTGTGGTTTAATGATATTTCTGATTTATTCAAAGACACTTTGTTATAAAAAGTCTTACAGACTACTGCTATATAAATTTTAAGAAATTTTTGTTATGCTGACATTTTTTGTTGATTATTTGTCAAAGTGGAAGGTAGCACAAGGTGGTTTCAGAATAATAACAGGGATTTTGGATTTATATCTTAGTAATTTTTGTTTATTTAGTTGGTTGATTGGTTTTAGTCTCGGATATATATATTTGTTATACTTACTAATGTATATATATATATTCTTCACCCAATCTTAAACTCATTCACTAGAATCACACGAGAAGTTTATTTGAAATTCATATTAACTTATTCCCCCCTAACTTTCTGGTTCAGTTGATTTAGATGTAAGATCCAGGATTCTATAAGTACTCCAAGGTAAGATTGATGCAAAGAAGTCATGCACATTTTAAGAAACACTACAACTGAGTTTTGAAGTGAATGAAGCATTACATCTTCTTTGGCCCACTATTCTTCAGTTTCTACTCTCTATTAGTAAGCACTACAAGCAACACTATCAATAAACTGCTTCTGGAAGATTATATAGTCTATTCTCTTATGGAATTTTTAAAAATGTGACCATAAATGCCATCTTAAACAAAGATTCCCTAGTGACTAAGTATTTTTTCATGAAAGCTAGGTTTATGTTTTTATTTATACAGTGCATAAATTCTTAGTGTTCTCTCTAAATATACTATTAATTACCAGCAACTAAAGCTGGGAATCTAATTTAAATACTGAATGGAGATGAGGTAATCATATTATTGAGGAACTATAACATGTATTAATTAGATTGCCTTTAAGGTGTGCATGAAAATACAATCTAGAGAAATCCTACAGAATTGAATTAACAACAATATACGTTGTGAGAGATTTTCCCTGTTAATTTCAGAAATGTATGTATAAATCGCCACCCTCATTTTCTTTTTAATAATTTAGGAATATAAAATTGGAAGAATGACTAAAATATCAATCTAAAAATTACTTTCAAATAGTATGCAAAATATTTTTGTATTTTATTGTTTTTTAAGAATGTTGCTTCCACAGAAATCAGTCTATATGCCATTGATATTCTCTTGGGTAAGTAAAGAATTGTGTCTGTAATCAAGAGATTGTTTTATTAGAAGCACAAAGATAGTTTGCCCAATTTCAACATGTAAGCAGTTCCAAAGTTTTCCATTGAGACTTTTGATTTCAATTGAATTTTTTCTTGATATTTTTTCTGGTATCCCTATGATATTCTGTAAGCATCCAATTTAATAGGGAGAACAGGGTGACTGAATGTATACAATATTTATTGTATTCTAAGTTATTGGTAGGGGATTCTGTTACTCATTTACTCTTCTGAATATGTAGTCAATAAGATCAAATATGTTGTGGTAGCCTATGACATCATGAACAGATTCTCAATGATTAATCTTCACTTTGTAACCTTATTATCATAACATGGCTCATGTGGCATATGCCTGTGGTGCCATCTTACAAATTCCAATTAGGCAGAAAAAGAAGTGTATAATTCATGATTTTGATTATGTGAACAATGTGGAATTATATTAAATAATATGCAATATTCAATATAGAATTCTTTAGATAATACATAATTATTAGAAGATATTTTCTTCATTTTTCATAGTGCATGTTAAAATATTAGCCTTTTTTGTTTCATTTATTAATTCATGAAACTTAAAAGAAATCTTAGAACTTTAGATACAATAATTTGTTAGCCGTACAGTCATTTAATTATAAATATTTTCATTTATTGAAAACAAAATCATAGATATCTTTAAACCTATGTGGGTACAAAGTATCTATTTCTATGTTTATGCCATGCATATATTAACCTTTATGCTGTGTTTATTTTTATTATTGTAATATAACAATATAAATATTCTTGTGATCACAATATATGAAAGTATCTTAGATTTTTTTTAATGATGACTCTGAATAGTAGAAGCTGCTATTTATGTATAAGGGAAGAAAGTTTAAATGAAAACGGTAAATAAGTAATGATTATCATTGGTGCAATATTACTTTTGAAAATAAAATCTAGGTTATATACCATTATATATAGATAAACAAGTGGACAAATTAATTTTACCATGAGAAATCAAATGCTGTTTTATGAAAGACAATACAATAGATCTACTGTATTATTTCACTAATTTATTCAATAAACATGTATTAATGTGCCCTTTGTGTGCAGGCTGAGGTAGGTGCTGGGAATACAATGACATGTAAATATGTGTATTTACAGAGCTTGCAATCTAATAGAGAAAATGCAAAACTAAATAAGCAATTGAAATTAGTTGAATAAGAACAATAGGATACAGTCAGGGTGCTACAGGAGGGCATTTAACATTAGAGGATTCTCTTCAATGACTATGTAGAGAGAAGTTGAAGCATAATCATCAACATTATGGAAAATAGGCTCACACTTCTCGTAGCACTGTGAAATTAGAAATTTTTAAACACATGTGTAATAAGAATATATTTTCATTCAGAAAAATTATTGTGTATGAAGTATTTACTACGGATTGGACTAGTAGCAGAGAAACCATAATTCATTCAACATATATACATAATACGTGCCTTCTTTGTGTTTAATATTGTGCTAAGTGTTGAGTATAGAGTTGAAAATGGAATAGACGTGATACTTTCCATCAAGAAGCTTACAATATGTCAGCACGACAAACTCGAAGCAAAAAATGAAAACATGAATATATATTGCTAGGTTATATTGCTAAATATTAAACCAATATTAACCAGATATTGTCTTTGATTTTCCCCCACTTCTCACACTTACAACAATATTTTCCCTTCATCTGTTCACACCAAACAAGGTAAGAACTAACTGTAAAGTTTCAGAACTAGAAACCATTTTTTGTTTGTTTACTTTTGCCTTGGAGAGACTAGCTGAACCAAGACCTGGAGAAAAAGAAGAGAAGCAAATAAAAACAAAAGCAAAGGTAGAACAGGCTGATATTTATGTATTTAGGTACATAATGTATTTATGTACTTTATATATATATAAAGTATATTAAAGTATATTATATATACTTTAATTGTGGATTTAAGTACATAGTAAAAAAAACAATGAAAAGCACTCTAAAGAAAAAGAACAAAATACTTAGAAGGATAATTATTTGAGTGGAGGCAGATTATTCATGTGTATTGGAGAGTCAAGAAATGGTAGTTGAGGACAACAAGAATATACAGGTGAAACTTAGAGTGAAGAGATTTTTAAGGCAGAAGGCATATTATGATAAAATTCTCTGTCACTGTAAAATATTTAGAAGGATAAAAAAACTGAAATAAAGTTGACGGGACTGGTAAGTAGTAAGCCAGTGGAAGAGAAAAATGAAGATTTGAGAATTTTATAAGGGTACAATTCAAGATTTGTAATTTTACTGTAAGTGCAATAATAAATAATTGTGAAGCGTCTGGAATTTTATCCTTTCAAGCTAGCAAATGTGCCCACTACAGCTTCATGGAAGCTGGCAGAAGATAAGAACCTCCTGGATCTGAGACAAAAGACTGTTACATCATAGAAGGCAGCAGCTGCTTCATGCTTACATAGAATTTTCTTTCCTCCCAAGTCCCACCGGGGCAATGCAGAAGGAGGCCCAGGTGGATGCTGCCCACACCGTGGGTTTGTGTCATAGCTAAAAATCTTAAAATTTAGGAAACTTCTATTTTGTAAAGGAAGCTGCTAACAAACCCGGCTTACCTTTGCTACACACATTATCTTTTTTTTTTTTTTCTAATCCTAGACTGAAAATAAATCTGCCCTCTTCCTCAGAGAAAGACGGCTGTTTGTTATACATACATCCTTGAAAAGATCATCGAGAACAAAAGGTGATAGAAGACCCGCATAAATATCACGGAGAATTGTCTCTTGACACATTGCAAGCTGTTTTAATTAGCAGAGATATGAGAGAATATATATTTCTGTAAGTTACCACTTTGTGTTCTGTGTGGAGGGGTTAGGGGACAAAATTGTGATGCAGAAATTAGTTTGGAGGCTGTTGAATTCCACAGGAATAGTGATTATAACTGTTGTAGTATAATCTAGGGAGAAGATGATGGTGGTTCACCAAAGAAAATAACAGTGGAGCTTAAAGTTTCTGATTTGGAAAAATTCGAAAAGACAGTAAAATTGACTAAGAAAGATATCACAGGAATAAGGCAAAATTGAAAGTGTGAGGGTGTGGGGAGTGAAAACTCAAGAGTTTAACTTTAATCAAAAAATAATTTAAAAGTTTTACCTGAATATACTTTTTCTAAATGTCACTGAGGTTATGAAAATATACAGTCATTTTGTTTTCAACTAGACCAATTTTTACTTAAAAATCATCCCATTTGACTGAGAATTATAATCTGATTAAAATTCCCAAATATTCAAATGCTCTTTTCAAACTTTCTTTTTAATCTCTATGATATTTATAATAGGAAATTTTTAAAACTGAATAGATGATTTAAAATTAAAAATAGGGACAGAGAACTATGTAAAAATAACTCAAATGAAGAATAATTGTTATTTGCTGATGAAAGTTTGTAGAGATTGTTGGGTTACAATTTCTAAAAATCTGGGTTCTTATTCTATTAAGATATTGTATTAGTAGAACTTAGGGTAGATAATGATTTTTTAACTTTTTACTCAAAGATATTCCAGTAGATATGTTTACATATATAAGGAACATTCAATGTTTATCTACATAAAGAAAATTTTGTCCATACTTCTAATCATCCAATTAAATACTTTAATTTTTATTTTAATTAAATTTATTTTAATTAAAGTAATTAAATACTTTAATTTTAATTTAAGGCCAAGTAAATCTCCATATTCCTAAAAGTATAAACTTAAACCATGTCAAAGGCTTTAAGAGAATTTTTATGCATGGACTAGTGAGCTTGTCACATCCTATTCATAATGTAGCAAGATTAAATTGTATATTATCATCTAATGGGAAAAAAGGAGGAAAAAAGAAAAAGTTTAAAATAGAATAGTCTCTCATTATTCATGTGTTTCCTTGACTCTTGTTCCTCTAGGACATCTGAAGATATTTAGTTTCATTGTTCTCTGAGTAGTTCATGAATATTTCAGTTCCAAATGGTTGAATGTTCCTTTTACTAGTCCATTTAAATTGTAGTACAAATATGTTTTTTATATGAGTTGCTGGAAAACTTGGTGATTTAGGAATTTTGCTTTTAGGTTTATTTTACAATCAAACAATAGACTGCCTAGTGCTTATTTAAGATTGCAGTAGAATGGGTATATCTCATGTTTTTTTTAATAATGAAATAGCTATTTTATTTTAATAATCATATGGAATAATAGTTCTCAAACATCCAAAGCATTAGTGCACATGAAAAGGGGTTTAAATTAGACCATTCTTTATTTTCTTCAATAAGAGATTTCCTTTGTGTCTCTTCACACAAGCCTTTTGAAAGGGTTGAAAGAGCATATGGAATGTTCTCTCATAATTGCACTCACTTGGACTTTTATGTGAAATATATCACACATACATGAGGCCTCAAAGCTGTGGTTCTATGAACATGATAAAATTTGATCTAAATGAAAATACTATAAATATTTATAGCAAATTTTTATACACAGAGACACCAAGTCTCATATCTTTCTATACAATTGAAATAATTCTGAATGAATAAGAGGAAGCAGATATTATAATTCCACGTCAATATGTCCAGAATACTGTGGAATTAAAGCAAATCCTCTAAGGATTTTTAAATACCAACCATCTTAATCTACATTTCAAGCTGGTCCAAATGGAAAGCCAAATGCATCTTATTTTGAAGCATGACTTATTTTTAAATATGAAGAAAATAAAATTAAACACTGACAAATATCACATTCATATTTGGAATTGTTAAATAAATGAAAGAAGTAAAATATTACAAGAAATCAAAATAAATTGAAATATCTGAAAATGAGAAAAGAATATAATAATAATGTAGCCTGGCTGCTATCAGGGTTTCCTCTGAGCATAGTATAATACTTTTGGGTAAGTCGCCCACATGATTATCAACGTGATATGCCTACCAGTTACTTAGGGATCAGAGAAATAGTATTATCTTTTGCTATTAATATTTAAAGAAAACTGTATAATACTTCCAGCTTTAGGTTATATAATTGAAAGGAAATAACTTTATAGCAGTTACAAAAGCAATTTATGGTTTAAAGATGTCGATTTTTTTAAAAATTCAAAGAATGTAAATTGGTGATCTACTTTTATAATTTTCTAATTGTATGTATTTATTGTGTAAAGCATGATGTTTTGAAGTGCATATGCATTGTGGAAGAACTAAATTTGCTAATTAATATATGCATTAACTCACATAGTTACCATTTTCGCGATGAGATACTTTACATGCACTCTCTTAGTATTTTTCAAGAATACAGTACATTATTAACTATAGTCACCATGTTGTACAATAGATCTCTTGAACTTAATCCTCACAATAGAAATTTTATATGCATTGATAAAAGTCATGTATGGTCTTTATTATGTTGTAGTGAATTTCTTCTATCCATAATTCTTGCATTATTATCATAAAAAACGTTGACTTTTTCAAAAAAATTGCATTTGTTAAAATCATGTTTTTTCCATCATTTGGTTAATGTGCTGTATTACATTTATTGATTTGTGTCTTTTGAACCATTTTTGCATCCCAGGGATAAATCCCCTTGATCATGGTAAATGATCTTTTTAATATGCTGGTGAATTTGGTTTGCATGATTTTGTTGAGGATTTTTGCATCCATGTTTATCAAAGGTATTGACCCACAGCTTCCTTTTTCTATAGTATCCTTGTCTGGCTATGGTGTCAGGGCAATGTTGGCCTCATAAAATCAGTTTGAAAGCATTCCCTGCTCTTGAATGTTTCGAAAACTTTGAGAAAGATTGATAGCAGTTCTTCAAATGCTTTATAAATTTCAGCAGGGAAGTCATCAGGTCCTAGACTTTTTCTTTCTCTTCTTTTTTTTTTTTGAGACAGAGTCTGGCTCTGTTGCCCAGACTAGAGTGCCGTGGCATCAGCCTAGCTTACAGTAACCTCCAACTCCTGGGCTCAAGCAGTCCTTCTTCTTCAGCCTCCCGAGAAGCTGGGATTACAGGCATGTGCCACCATACCCGGCTAATCTTTTCTATATATATATATATTTTTTTATTTTGTTCCTTTGGTGATGTCATGTTTCCTTCATTGTTCTTAATTCTCGTGGCCATTGATCAATGTCTGCATATTTGAAGAAGTTGGTACTTACTTCAATCTTCATGGATTGGCTTTGTCTGGGAAAACCCTTTTGCCACTACAGAGGTTCTTAGAAGGCTCATGATGCAGTTTCTAAGCCCGGGGCCCACTTGGGCCAATATAGCTCTAGAGTATGCTTTATGCTCAGGGCTATTGTGGTCTATCTACCATTAAGGGCTGTCTGGAGCTTGGGGCCACTGACATTGGCCCAGTGGTGGTGCAGCTGGAGATCAAATCTTCTATGCAAGCCTAAAGCCTGAGGCTGCATGGTCCTACCTAACAGATGAGTGGATCTAGAGGCTTTGTCTGCAGGGGTACTGGCCTTGAGTCTGGGGCCGTGGGTTTTTGTTCAGTGTTGAATTTTACTGTGGCTCCCAGTGTTAGGATCTGAGGCAACATCTTGTATTCACTTTCCTCTCTTTGCCCCAAGCAGACAATAACTCTCTCTGCATTGTGCTGCCTTGGATTGAGGGAGAAGTGACACAATAATGTAATATGGTCCTTTCTACTCTCTTCAATATGTATTTTCTTATTATACCACAGCCATGTATTGTAGTCTGTCACTTTTTTTTTTTTTTTGGTTTTGTGAAGGTATTTTTGTTTAAGTTGTTCAAATTGATGTTTCTGTAGGAGGATGATCACTGGAGAGTCCCATTATGCCATCTTGCTCTGCCCTTTCTTACTTTTATGTAATTTATTAGTTTTCAAAAGAACAATCGGTCTAAAAGAAAAAAAAATTCTGAGGAAAAAATAGAAAAACGAACTCATTGGCTATATGAGGTGACTCTTGGTCAAGGTTCTTAACCTGGTCAATATTCTTGGGACACAGAACTCCTGTTGGTAGAGATTCAGTACCTCCTTTTGATGCAATATATGCATCAGGTTTATTATTGTAAAATATGCCAGTAATGTGAATACCAGTTTCTCCTCTTTCATGGCCTAAGGGATATGTCTCTCAAATAAAACACTTTCTTCTAACAACAATGCTTGAGAGGTGTCAGAGAGAAAACATGTTACCATCTTTTGTATAACTTTTTAGATTTAGTAATTGGCCCTTCTGGAAGTTTTCATGTATAAATTTTAAATCTATGCAAATGTTAGAAAAAAGGCAACATTATAAATTTTAATACCTAATTAATTTTGGCTACCATTTTTTATAAACCCAAAACATTATAGAAGATAAGAAAAAAAGCATATAAGATCCACTGAATAAAGACAACAGGTAACAACATACCCTCTGTGAGATAAAGAGAACACATAAATATATATCCCAAAATATTTACATAAAATCAAAAAATCTTTTGAAGAACTTAGAAATCCAAATATATAAACAGATTAATATAAAATAAGGTGTTATAATTGTAATGATTAAATGAAAGAATTGCAATGAAGGAACAGCTTCTAAAAGAAGTACAAAATAAGGATGATCTGCCTGCATGAGAAAAATATGAGGGTCCACTTAAAATCTGCATATTATAAATAGAGAAGGATGATACAATAGCTTCCCATAATAAACACTTATCATATGATTCTCTTTTATGATTCTTGATTTAAAAAACAATCTTTTTTCCCCCAACTTGGTAACTTAATGATAAAAATAGGTTACCTGGAAGAATTCAAGTAAGTCTTATGTTACTGAACCAGTTTTCTAAGACATGATTTTTTTAGGTGATTTTCTATGTTTTAGTGACCAAAAATTCATCTTGATATTGAGAAGAATGCAAAATTTCTAAATTATCAGTTACATTTTCAAAGCAGACATACATATATGCCCACTTAATTCAAGAGTAGTATTATCTTACCCCACCTGTAACAGTTGGCCTAAAAATCAAGAAATAATTTGTATTATCTCTGGTGAACAGAATATAGGACCATACAGTTTTAATATATGCATGAATAAGCTGATTCTTTTAGGGAGGATTAAAAAAATGTAAAATCTTAAGCCATAGACGTGTAAAAGAGCATCACTGCAAGATTATTACTGGTAATTACATGGGATGTCTCTGAACAGTGTCCAGGCACATGTATAGAAATGAATATTATTTTGTCCTCAATTCCTTTGCTAGCATCAACAGCAGGATACTGATTCACAGATAATTATGAAGTGCATCACAAAGGAACCAGGCATACTTTTTTTATAGGAAATGAGATGATGGTGCCAACATAATCTGGAAGATTCTATAATGTGATGTGACTACTCTCAGGAACACAAATTGTTGAAATTAAATATACTGACTACCAAGAAAACTGAAAAAACACAGAGATGTAGATGTGAGGCATAGAAAGGTTTTCTGAAGGGTCTGATTTTGTGTATGAATTCAATTCTCTAAGGATGAGTTGAATTGTATTAACCTACATGTCCTAAGCAAATTACACACATCTTGTCATAAGAAGGACACCTAATAGTTTGTTTTGCAAGTGGTTTTATAGAATAAATAACATTTTATCTTTATAATAACACCATATGATAGTTGTTGTTATCATTATTTCACAAAAGAAAACGCAGAAGAAACAGAATTAAAGTGACAATAAGGTGACTTTACGTGAAAGATCCAGGGCCAGATATCAAATCTTTTTCAGCTCAAGTACTTTAATGTTTCTCCCAGCACAGCTTTGAATGTAAATTAGAATAATTTTATTTATTAATATTTAGAAGTATTTACAAAGTGTAAATTATTTTAAAAATTCACCAGAGTATATGTAAAAATAGAATTATGGAAGCCAATATTTTAATAGGGAAGGCAATAGTAAATACTATTAAGAATAAATAATAACAACTGAGTATTAAATGTTAAGTAGAAGAATATCTTTTGAGAAGAAAATTAGGACTACTGATAAAAGCCAAGCATGGTGGCACATGCCTATAGTCCCAGCTACTCAAGAGGCTGAGGCAGGAGGATCGCTTGAGCCCAGGAGTTCAAAGCTTCAGTGAGTTATCATTGCATTACTGCACTCAAGCCTGCGTGACAGAGCAAAACTACATCTCAATAACAACAACAACAACAATAGATTTTAAATAAGCTACACTCATAAAATAAAACCCTCAGCCTCAGAAAACAGAAGAGATTGTAAACATATCATTGGTAGATCAGGTGAATGAAAAAGATGACTTAAAAAAACTTAAGTAAGATAATTAATAAATAAATAATCTCTATATATGAAAGAGAGAGAGAGAGGAGAAGTGAGGGAGGGAGATCAGAAAATCAGAGAATCTGTTTATTTCCTGGTGTCCTTAAGATATGTATCTATATATTAGGCTATAGAGAAAAGCTCAGTAAGATTTAAAGTTAACTGACAAAAAGGCCATAAATAAAATGGAAAGGGGACAGGTTAAAGGAGAAAGACCATTTATGAGTTAAATTACTTATATTTATTGATGTGGATTCTAGATAATGCTTCCATTTAATAAATTAAGCAATAGATATATAAACAGAGCTAATACTCAGGAGACAAATATTTGTATAACTTTGGGACTAGTGAGCATTCATTTAGATGGGGATATGCTTTTGCTACAATAGTTGTTAAGGATACTGAATATTACCCCTGGGTATAAAAATATTGTTTGAGTTATAAAGAATAGACTAGAATAGTTAAATAGAAACAAGTCCCAAGTGGTTACCTCTAAGGAATATTAATTATAAGGATAATGAGAAAAGTAAACATGTTAAAGCAAAAGTTTAAAGAAGGTGGTGTGGAAAGTATAGAAGGGGAATGGTTGCACAAATTTGGTTATTAGATCAATGACTTTTTAAAAAGTTGTTATAGCAATCTCTCTACAAGGTTATAAAAACCAAAGCACTATGGGAAAGTATCATATGGAAAGTATGCAAAAAAAAAAAGAAGTAATATTTCTTAAAGGTTACCACTTGGTCCTTTATCTATTTAGCTATTCCATTAATAGTCTGTTCTTTATAACTCTAAATAATACATTTATACCTTAGGGATCTGTGGAATTATAACAAAAGATGTAGCATTCATATCATTGGATTTCTAGAAGAAGAGGAGAAAAAGAATAGGGATTAAAAAGTTACTTAAAGAAAAAATGTCTGAAATTTTTCCAAATTTGACAACAGAGATAAAATGTCAGATTAGAGAAGCCAAATAACCACTCTCTCAAAAAAAATCTCAAAGAAATCTATACAAGAGCACATTATAGTCGAACTGCTGGAAAATAAAGAAAATAAAAATATTATGAGAGCATCAAGAATCTCTAACCTATAAGGAAAGAAACAAGCAAACAATTCTAATGGCAGACTTCTTTTCACAAACCGTGGATACCAGAATGAAGTGGAATATTATTTTTAAAGCTCAGAAATAAAAGAATTGTTAAGACAATATTCTATACCAGTGAAAATATTCCTTCAAAATCTAGGGCAACTCAAACATTCTTAGATGGAGAAAAATTAAGAGTAATTGTTTCCAGAAGACCAATGCTGAAAAAATAGCTAAAGGAAGATTTCCAAATAGAAAAGGAATGATATAAAGGCATCTTGTAGTATCAAGAAGAAAGAACAATGGAAAGAGCAATAATATGGGAAAATATAATAGATTTCCTTCTTTTCTTGAACTTTTAAAATTATGGTTGAGAACTGAAGCAAAATTAGACCACTGGCTGATTTTATACAAATATAAATGGAAAAGATTAAAGGAACATGAGGAAAGGTAAATTTTCACTGGTAAAATGATGATACCAGGAGATTATAAGTTTTGTGTGCATAATATAATACCTAGGACAACCACTAAAACAGCAATACAAATATGCTCAAAAACACTATCGATAAATGAAAATAGAATGCCCCCAAAATTCAAGAAATTTATAAGAATATAGGAAAGAGAAAACAGAAATATGAAAAAAGTAGAGAAAAAAATGAAGAAATAAAACAGCAAATTTAAGCCATAACATTATCATATTAAATATAAATGTTCTAAAAACACTAATTTTTAAAAATTGGAAGAATTGATTAGAAAACATGGCCTGACTATGTGCTACTCACAAGAAACTGATTTCAAGTAAATAAATGCAGTTAGGTTGAAAGTAAAGAGATGGAACTTATATTTAATACAAACAATCAGAAGAAAGCAAGGGTAGCAATATTAATATTAGAAAAAATTAAAATCAAAACAAAGAAAAAAATTAAAGAAAGAAAAAGACTTAATGTGATAAAAGGTTCAATCCACCAAGACCAGACAGAAATCCTAATATGTATACACTAAACAACACATCTACAAAACATGGAAAACAAAAACCCATAGAACTGAAAGGAAAATTGAAAAATTCTCAATTATACTTCGGTTAGCCTTTGTCACCCCTCTGCCAATAATTGATAGAACAACTAGACAGAAAATCTATAAGGAAATCTGAATTCTGAGAAGAATTCAACAACATCATCAACCAAGATGTTATAATTGACATATACAGAACATGTACTCAACAACAAATATATATTCTTTTCAAGTACCCATAGAACAAATACCGAGACTGACAATATTCTGTGTCAGAAAAAGAAACTCCACCAAAATTTAAAAAGGTGAAATAATATAGAATTTGTTCTCTGAAAACAAAGAAACCAAACTAGAAATCATAACAAAGATAACAGG
Source organism: Avahi laniger (assembly GCA_963575035.1). Lineage (NCBI taxonomy): Eukaryota > Metazoa > Chordata > Mammalia > Primates > Indriidae > Avahi > Avahi laniger. The sequence continues at coordinate 59,007 of CAUYSK010122876.1, read as the reverse complement.
AGAATCTCTAAACACTTGGAAACTAAATAACATATTTTTAAATAATCTGAGTCAAAGAAGAAGACTTAAGCAAAATCCAAATTTGCATTAAACTAGTTAAATAAAAATACAACATATCAAAATTTGTCAATTTTGACAAGTTTTAACACAGCTAAAACAAGGTTACGAGGAAAATTGATAGCACTAAATGCTTATATTACAAAAGAAGAAAAGTCTCAAATCAATAATATAAACTCCAACCTCAATAAATTACTAAAAGAAAGACAAAATAAGCCCAAACTAAGCAGAAAGAAGAAAATAATATAAATAATAGTAGAAATCAAAGGAATTGAAAACAAAAAAATTAAAGAAAATCAATAATGCAATGAACTGGTTCTATGAAAAGATCAGTAAAATTCACAAACCTATAGCAATACTGGACAAAGACACAAATTTTCAGTATTGGGAATTAAATATGAGATATCTACACTAAAGACCCAGCAGACATCAGTGGATAATAAAGAAATACTATGAATAACTATACACACATATATTTGACAACTTAGATGAAATGGACCAATTCCTTGAAAGGCACAAAACACAACACCATATCCGAAATGAAATAGATAATACAATAGTACTATAATTTTAAGGGAATTGAATGCATAATTTTAAACTTGCACAAAATTTACATTCACACCTAGACAGTTTCAATGAAGAATACTGCCATATATTTAAAGAAAAATTAACACCAATCCTGAACAATCCTTTACAGAATAGAGATGAAGGAATATTATTAACTTAATTTATGAAGCTAATATTATCTTGATACAAAAACCAGGCAAAGACAATGCAAAAAAATAAAATAAAAAGAAAAGTATAGACTAGTATCTATCATGTGTATAGAAACAAAAATCTTCAACAGGAATTTAGTAATATACGAAAAGAATTATACTGCCTGATCAAGTGAGGTTTATTTCAGGGAAGAAGGCTTGTTCAATATTCAAAATTCATCTATCTAATCCACCATATCAACAAGCTAAAGAAGGAAAATTACATGATCATATCAGTTGATGAAGAAAAAGCATTTGATAAAATTCAACACCGATTCAAGATTAAAAAAAACTTAGAAAATTAAGAATAAAGGAAAATTTCTTCAACTTGATAAATGATATCTACAAAAAGCCTATACCTAAATTATACTTAATTCTGAAAAACTGAATGCTTTCCTGCAAAGAGGAAACAAGGTAAGGATGTCTGTTCTTATCACTTTCGTTCAACGATAAAAGTAGATTTAAAAGGCATACAGACAGGTTGGGCGCGGTGGCTCACGTCTGTAATCCTAGCTCTGTGGGAGGCCGAGGCGGGCGGATTGTTTGAGCTCAGGAGTTCGAAACCAGCCTGAGCAAGAGTGAGACTCCGTCTCTACTAAAATTAGAAAGCAATTAATTGGACAACTAAAAATATATAGAAAAAATTAGCCGGGCACGGTGGCACATGCCTGTAGTCCCAGCTACTTGGGAGGCTGAGGCAGGAGGATTGCTTGAGCCCAGGAGTGTGAGGTTGCTGTGAGCTAGGCTAACGCCACGGCACTCACTCTAGCCCGGGCAACAAAAAAAAAAAAAAAAAAGGCATGCAGACAAAAAGGAAAAAGTAAAATTGTCCTTATTTGTGGATAACATAATTATTATGTAGAAAATGCCAAGTATTCTTAAAAAAACAAAAACCTTTAAAGTAATAAGGGAGTTCAGCAAGGTCACATAATACAGGGTAAACATTAAAAAATTTCTGTGTATCTACATACTAGCAATGAACATGTGGACACTGAAATTAAAAATGTAATACAATTTATAACAGCTCAAAAATACTAATGTATAAATATAACAAAACATGTATAGCACTTATATGTTGAAAACTACAAAGTAAAAGAGCGATAAACGAAGATCTAAATAGACATGCCATGCTAATTAATTGGATGACTAAACATAAGAAAGATATCGTTTCTCCCCAAATTGTACAGATTTAACTTAATTTCTGTCAAAATCCAAGCAAGATATTTTGTAGATATAGGCAAGATTATTCTAAAATGTATACAGAAAGACAAAATATCAGCTATAGGTCAAACTTCTTGAAAAGAATAAATAAATTGCAAGAAACCATTAAAAGTGGGCAAAGGACATGAACAGAAACTTTTTGAAAGAAGACAGACTAATTGCCAACAAACATGAAAAAATACTCAACATCTCTAATCATTAGGCAAATGCAAATCAAAACTACAATGAGATATCACTTAATTCCAGTGAGAATAGCTTTCATCAATAAGTCCCAAAACAACAAATGTTGGCATGGATGCGGAGAGATTGGAACACTCTTACACTGCTGGTGGGACTGCAAACTAGTACAGCCTCTATGGAAATTAATATGGAGATACCTCAAAGAACTCAGAGTAGGACTACCATTTGATCCACCAATCCCACTACTGGGTATTTAACCAAAGGAAAATAAGACATTCTCTAAAAAAGACATCTGCACTCAGATGTTCGAAGCAGCACAATTCACAATTGCAAAGATGTGAAAACAAACCAAGTGCCCATCAATACATGAGTGGATTAAGAAAATGTGTTGTATGTATACCATGGAGTACTACTCAGCCACAAAAAACAATGGTGAACTAATACATCTTATATTATCCTGGATGGAGTTGGAACCCATTCTTCTAAATGAAGTATCACAAGAATGGAAAAACAAGCACCACATGTACTCACCATTAAATTGGTACTAATTGATCAAGACTTATGTGCACATATGGAAATAACATTCATAAGGTGTTGTGCAGGTGGGAGGGCAGAGGAGGGGATGGGTAAATCCACATCTAATGCGTATGGTGCACTATGTCTGAGGGTTGGGCATCCTTGTAGCTCTGACTTGGGTGGTGCAAAGACAATATATGTAATCAAAATGTTTGTACCCCTGTAATATTCTGAAATTAAAATGAAGGACATTAAAAAAGGGGGGAGGGGAGAAGAAATTGTAAGAAACCAGTCTACCCGATTTTGAGCCTTATTATTTGACTGCAGTTAATGAAGATTGTGTGGTATTGGGAAAGGAATACGTAAATAGATCAATGGAATAAAAATAGAGGATCCAGAAATAGATCTACTCCTATGTTAAACTGATTTTTGAAAAAGTGTAGAAGCAATTCTTTGAAGGAAGGATAGAGATTTCCAACACATGGTGGAGAAACAAATGGATCTTCATAGGCAAAATAATAATAATAATGATAAAATTCTTACTCAAATATTCTTACACATTACACAAAAACTACTTCAAAATGGATCATCAGCTTAAATGTAGAGCATAAAAGTATAGTCCTTTTGGAAGAAAACATAGGACAAAATCTTTGGGATGTAGAGCTAGGCAACGGCTCTTAAACTTGTCAAAACCACTAGCCAAAAAAGGAAAAATTGATAAATTGGACTTCATTAAAATTAAAAACTTTTCTTTTCATGTGAAAGACCCTATTCAATGGATGAAAAGACAAATTATAGATTAAATGAAAATATTTGTGAGAGGAGCCAAGATGGAGGACGAGAAAAGCCACCAGTCAGAGTGTCTCTGCAAAAAAGACAGATTTTAGAAGAAAGTGAAAAAAATAAACTAGCAGAAAAACATAGATCAGATGAAGGTTGGAAGGAAGGGTGCTTGAAACTACAGGAGACTCCACGGGAAGACGTTGCGGAGGAGAACCGGAAGGAGAAAGGTCCCCAAGAGGCTTGGAGACCAGCGACAAGCGACAAGGGTAGGTGGAGCCGATAACTTCCCCCTTCCTTGCAACTCGGACTGCTGGTGGGCTCCTGAGCGGCTGGAGAGACCTGCCGACACCAGCGAGCAACAGTTGCCGCCAGTGAGTGGTGGCTTCTTGCAGACATGGCACTGGGCTCCCAGCTCCCTCTGGGCACCTCCCCAGGTGCAGACCCAAAAGAACAAAAGTCGCACTATGAAAAAGACACCTGCACCCAAATGTTTATAGCAGCACAATTCACAATTGCAAAGATGTGGAAACAACCCAAGTATCCATCAATACATGAATGGATTAATAAAATGTGGTATATGTATACCGTGGAGTACTATTCAGCTTTAAGAAACAATGGTGATGCAGCACCTCTTGTATTCTCCTGGAAAGAGCTAGAACACATTCTATTAAGTGAAATATCCCAAGAATGAAAAAACAAGCACCACATGTACTCAAGATCAAACTGGTATTATCTGATCAACACATAAGTGCACACATAAGAATAACATCTATTGGATGTCGGGCAAGGGGGAGGCGGGAGGAGGGGACGGGTATATGCATACACAAAGAGTGCTATGTACACCCTCCGGGGGATGGAAACACTTGAAGCTCGGGCTTGAGGGGGGAGGGGGAGCAAGGGCAACATACCTAACCTAAACATCTGTACCCCCATAATATGCTGAAATAAAAAAAAAATATTTGCAAGCCACATGTCCAACAAAGGACTGTTATCTAAAGTATGTGAAGAAAGCTCAAAACAATAGTGAAAAATAAAGAATCCAATTAGAACATGGCAAAAGACATAAAGAGACATTTTCACTAAAAGAGAGTACACAAATAATAAACATATGAAAGGTATTCAACGTCACTAGCCATGTGGAAACTACAAGTTAAAACTGTGATGAGATATCATCACATGCCTTTCAGAATGGCTAAAATAAAAATTAGTGATAACACCAAATGTCGGCAAGGATGGTGAGAAACTGGAGACCTCATTCATTGATGGTGAGGTATAAAATAGTACAACCACTTTAGAGAACATTCAGGTGTTTTTTTTTTTTTTAATAACTAAACTGAACTTGAAACTACCATATAGATCAACAATTTTACTCCTGAGCATTTAACCCAAAAAATAAAAACTTACATTCACACAAACATCTGTACATGAATGTTTACATCAGCAATAGTCACAATAGCCAAAACTAGCAACAATTTAGATCAATTCAAAAGATAAATGGTTAAATAAACTCTAGTACATTATGTCATGTTATACTACTCGACAATGAAACAGAATATATAAATGACTTACGCAACACCTGCATGAATCTCCAGCAAATTATACTAAATCAAAAAAGCCATTCCCAAGAGATTACATAATAATTCAATTTATATAACATTCTTGAAATGATATAATTATAAAATGGAGAACAGATTAGTGGTTTCCAAGAGTTAGGGAAGGGTAGAGGTAGGAAGGAAGTGGGTATAGATATAACAGGGCAACATAAAGGATTCTTGTGATGACAATGCTATGTATCCTTAATTACACCATGTCAATACTCTGTGATATTGTACTACAGTTTTGCAAGAGATTACTATTGTGGAAATCTAGGTGTATTAAATCTGTACAGCAGGTGGGCAGGCCGGAATCTCAGGTATGAGATACTGCAGACTTCAGCAATTTTTAAGTGCTTTACATGTATTAATGTGATTACGTTTCTCACAATACTTCGAGGTAGGATTTATTATTATCAACATTAGAAATCATAAATTGAATTAAAAATTGGCAACATAATTTGCTCCTGGTTCAAAGTCAGCAATTTTTCAAACTTGAACTCTGCTCCAGGATATGAATTTTTAACCACAGTGCTGTACTCTCATTCATAGCACATGTTTAGATAGTCTATTTATAACTCATTCTAAAAGTCTTTTTCTTTTCATTAACCCATTTATATTTATAGATGTGGCAGATATATTTGGTTTTAGTTCTGTCAGCATTTTTATATTTCTTTTTGTTATTTCTTAATCATTGATTATATAGTCTATATTCCATTCTTTGGCTTATTTATATTTTTATTGATGTGTTTATCTGGAGAAGGTAGAAAAGGATCTAAATTTAAGAATTTCTAACCATGCCACTCACAAGAAAAATCAATTAGTAGATACATGGTTCTTTTAAATTTGTCTCCAAGAGACAGACGTAATTATTTTTTAAAAAAAATTTTTAAAAATTTTTTAAAAAAATTTTCAACATAATTCCTGACTTTTGCTTCAGAAACTAAAAGTCATAATCAGAATAATCAGATATTACTCACACTTATTGCTTAGCTCTCGTTGCTGATGCATATGTTACAAAAATCCATAATTTCTCCATTCAGAGAGTAAGACATAAAATCATGTAGTACATTTTTGTTGTCCACACCTCCTTTGTTCCTGCTAACAAGCGTGATCTCTTTGAAATGAAACAAACAAGTACTTATGGCTCTGTACTAATGGAACATCAGGAACATTTTGTTATGTTCACTCTTCTATAAAATCCAATGTTTATCTAGAGCTACAGTTATTATTTAGGTTCAGTGTTACAAACAGAGAACAAATAATCTCTCATTAAAAGTTAAACTACGCTTTTAAGTTTTAGCTTGCTGGGATTTTTGTTTTACAGTCATAAATGGAAATCTTAGAAATAGATTGAATTTTCTCAGATAATTTAAATCTTTTTCAAAAAGGTATAGATCAGGAATTTTATTAAGAATAAATATGATATGTCAATGGAGTGGATAACCCTCATTGTGCATAAACACAATTTTTTTTATTCTTTCTAATTGGCTAACATAATCCATTGTTAATACGGTGTGACAGCACTGTTATCAAAAATGTAAAATGCTAAATGTCACTTGTCACAGACACACACTCACATTTTGCCTTATAGTGACCATGGTCATAAGTAACATGTTTTGACTGCCTACTACATGCACAATAGGACCATAGTTTCTATAGTGAATATAGAAAAAAAATTAAGATATCTTTTTTCCGTTTATTCTCAGGATGCTTAAAATGGTTCCATATAATATCAACAGATCTCAAAATAAAGGAGAAAAATACAGTAAAAATATAGTTTATTTTTTCACCTCCTGGTTTCCAGTTTTTATACATCACTATCAGAAAATATTTATCATACCCATTTATGTATTTATTTATAAGATCTATATATGTGCAATTGTATTAATATATTATGGGTTTCATAAAAGACATTCAACTTAAAAATTGAAAAGATAATTTAAAATATAATAAATTAATTACAAAATATTTATATTTATCTTATTAATTCACTTCATGAAGCAAATCCTTATTACATATAATCCTGATTATTTTGAATTTGTAGGTCATAATTTAGGAAGGCTTGATAAGTTTTTGTTGGTCGTTTCAGATCTCATTTAGTAAATATTATTACTAAAGTACATAAAATATATTATCTTGTGGTTTGCTATTATATTTCTTGGTAGTATTATCTTTAACATCATGTATTTAAACAACATATCAACTACAATATATTTCAGTGAAATAAAAGAAAATAAGAGTTCAAAGAGCCCACTGCCAACCTCTGCATATGGCAGAACTCCCATTTGTTGCCTGAGATTTACTGTGTGCCACATAAGATACACAGGAACTGAACATATGACATGTAGAATATTTGACAGCACAAGAAAATATGCACAATTTGATGTCATTTTATTTTTAATAGGAAAGGTATATATAAATTAAATTCTAATATTTTCCTTCTGTACTCCAGTAAGTTACTTTTGTAACTACTGTGACATACAGTCCTCATTTTGGAGACCAATGACATAGACTACAGGTGAAACAGGAATAGACAGAAAGAAGAGATAAATTCTTGAATAACTGGGAAAATTTTTATAAAGGATAAGACAATAGTACTAGACATAAATAGGTTGGTATAACTTAAAAATTGTGAGAAGTGGAACAGTATTTTAAGGTTTAATAACAAGCACCACAGATATGAGTTAATAACATGAAAAAAAAAAATGACCTGAGCAGAGAAAAGGATCCTGTTAATCAAGTTTATAAGTTATCAGGCTCAGGAGCTTTTCACAACAAAATTTATTTCTCAATTACAAAAATAATTCATTCCATGATCAAGTGACCCTCCAATGTACCTGGCCCTCCATGCGGTAACTCCATATTTAGTTTCATTTTTATATAACCTAAAATTAACAAACATAATGATAATAAGTACTTTGAAAAGAAGAACACGAAGAATGAAACAGCTATTTTTAAAATCTATTTCTGAAAATTATGTTTAAATTAAAGTTGCTTGGTCATGCTTATCTCCAAAAGGGAGGGGAGTGTAAGAAACCGTGTCTTCCAATGAGAAGAAAACCCAGATATTTTGAGGAATAATGGAAATTTTTGAAGTAAATATTTATATAAATAATAATAAATTCAATTTTAGGGCTTCATAAAAATAGAATGGGAATGAATAATAACGACAATGGAGCAGAGATCTATAATCCCATCCCCCACCAATGCAGAAAAATATTGCAATTAACATGGCAATGAGAGAAATTTAGGGACTTTTTACAGGAATGGAAAAGTATGACTATTTCAACCAGTTGTAACTATTAGCTTTCCTAATTACAAAGATTATTTTACATTTTTCAAGAATATTATTTCATTCAAATTTAACTATGGGATGAACTACAAAAGCTTAGATTGCAGAGAAAAATATATAAATAATTGACCATAAGCAAGCCTACTTAAAGTTAGAACAGTCAAGTTGACTGGAAACTGTTTGAAATTATTTTATGATTAATATAAGTTTGAAAATTATTCTTTACATTAGAATTTTATATTTTCATGAAGCAATAATTATAGTAAATCTTATGTAAAAAAATCCCTCCATATTTATTAATGGTAATATTAATACTACTTATAAGCAGAAAGGGAAGATTCTAAAGGCCATTATGTTAGATGTTATTTGCAGCTGTTAGGCTTGAAGGTGAACACTGATGATAAATTTTCACAAACTGAAGATGAATCTAATCAGGTTTTTAAGAGGTTTAATATCTGTCCATCAAAATAACAAATTACTTAAAGAGATTCAATGTAAAAAAATGACATCAGCTGACAGCTGAGAACATAACACTAAGACGAAGTAAAAAGATTCAACACCTACAGATGTATTTAAAGGAAGCTATTTCAACCTGGAGAACTTCTCAGTACATACTGTGCAGCTAGACAGGACTATTATTTGCTGTGAGAAGTATTATGCTTCAAATAAATTGAAGAGCTCATAAGCATCACAGGAGTACAATATTCAGAAACTATACCTGCTATTTAGTGGCAATACTAAAAGCTGTGAAAATATGACATGCTGATTTCTATTTTCATGTTACAAATTGGTTCAACAGAACCTATACCCTTTTTTGGAACTTTACAGCCTTAAAGTGTTTGTTCCTAAAATCAATAAACATTGATCAAATGTTTTTGATATATGCCTCATGTTGTGTAATATATAACAACAACTATGACCATATTAAACAGGAAACTGTCCCTCAAAGGGCTAAAAGTCACATGCATAACTATATATATATATATACACACACACACACACATATATACAGGTAGATGTACACACACACACACACACACACACATGCACACACATTAGTTTATTAAGTAGAGCTTTATCATCATATATTTTGTTTTCTGTTCAAAAAATTTAATCATCTGTTATACATTTTTATTTGAATGAAATTTAAATAACAAAAGAAACATAATGCCAAGAGACTTTTTCATACATAATTGATGTATAAGTTCAGATACTAGGTATTCGAGGCCATCAATTAGGTCAGTTGGCTTGAATTTGAAGCATGTTATTATGGAAGGTGTTAGCACTGGTGGTTAGTTACTCAAATTGGCTTGCAGGATGATTTTGGTCTCAGCATACTTTTTTCTATATTCCATTTTAGCTACTAGCAGCTGTATAATTTTCCAACTGAGAATTTAGAAAAAGAGCATTAGTGAATGTAGATGAATAAGTGAAGAAAAATTGAAAAGCAGAAATAGAGGAGTTTCAAATGAAGCTTTAGAAGAGTTGAAGTATTTGACAGAAAGTTTATTGGCCTCAGAATGGATGAATGGTGAAAAGATTTATGTCAGGTGTTTATTATTTAGGAATGCATTGGTTCAGTGAATCATTCTGAGATTCAGTGAACTCTAGAAGGCATAGACTAGTTACAAAGTAAAATATATATTGAATACTTAGTAGAATAATATACCAGAAGAAAATAATATCAATAATAGCTGCAAGAAAATAAAATAAATTGCAAAATATTTCATTTCTACAAGAAGCAAAAAGAGACTTTACCAAATTTCCAAAAGAATACAGAAGTTTAGATGTCAGAGAAACTCTCAACACCTAAAGAGTTGATTTACTGATTAGAAAAAATAGAAAAAACAAAACAAACCTTTGACTTCAAATTCCAGGCATGATAAGATAACAGGGACTAAGTTTACCGCTTCCTCTACCATACCCAACTAATAAACTAGACATGATGTATGAAGCCAATGGCTTTCACTGGAAAACAGATTGGAAATGACAGACCTACCTCAGAGAGCTACAAGTAGAACTACCATTTGATCCAGTAATCCCATTACTGGGAATCCACCCAAAGGAACAAAAGACATTCTATAAAAAAGACATCTGCACTAGAATGTTTACAGCAGCACAATTTACAATTGCAAAGATGTGGAAACAAACCAAGTGCCATCAATACATGAGTGCATTAATAAAATATGGTGTATGTACACCATGGAGTGCTACTCAACCACAAGAAACAATGGTGAACTAACACCTCTTGTATTATCCTGGATGGACCTGGAGCCCATTCTTCTAAGTGAAGTATCACAAGAATGGAAAAACGAGCACCACATGTAGTCGCTATTAAATTGGTACTAATTGATCAACACTTATGTGCACATATGGAAGTAACATTCATCTGATGTTGGGCAGGTGGGCGGGGTGATGAGGGAATGGGTAAATTCACATCTAATGGTTGCCATGTGCACTGTCTGGAGGATGAGAATGCTTGTAGCCCTGACTTGGGTGGTACAAAGGTAATATATGTAACCAAAATGTTTATACTTCATAATATTCTAAAATAAATAATAACATAATAATAATAAATGCTTCTCTCAGAATAAAAACAATAAAGGGAAAATAAATTATTTTCTGGTTAACATGGTATGTTATTAGTTTCCTACTGCTGCCCCAACAAATTACTTTAAACTTAGTGACTTATATTAATAACAACAGAAATTTATCACATTATACTTCAGTAGTTTACAAATCTGATACAGGTCTTACTAGGCTAAAATCAAGGTGTCAGTCTATATTCCTTTTTGCTGGCTCTAGGGGAAGAATCGATTTTCTTGCCTTTTTTTACCTTCTAGAGCCCATTTGCATCCTTTGGCTCATGGCTTGTTTTTCCATCGTAGAAATCACTGAGGACTCAGACAGGATGTGGTGCTTGAGTCATTATAATATCAATCTGACCCCCTCTTCTATCTCTGTCTTCCCTTTTTAATGATTCTTGAAATTAATTGGACCTACCTGGATAATGCAGGAAAGTCTCCTTATCTTAAAATCAGTTGGTTAACTAATTTACTTTAATCTATAACAGTAATTCCCCTTTGGCATGCAATACAATATATAATATATTCACAAGTTCCAGGAGTTAGGACGTGACATCTTTGGGGCACCATTATTATGCCCACCACACATAGAAAACTGACATTCAGTACTTTGTTAATTTTACTAAAGATAAATTAAAAAAATCAATAAAGGCATGACAATTGAAGCAAGGTTTGAGCAATTTCATGGGACTAAAATTAATGTGAGAATAGTGCAGAAAATCCAAGGAGAAGCCTATGATGAGTCACAGAAAGATGAGCACTATCCAATAACAACTTTGAAACAAGGAGAAATCATAAGACTCTTAAAATGAACAGGCTGGATATCAGTTCATTGTCTAGTCACACATATATAGGTTTTCACAATATGTTTAATTATGAAGAACTGAAAATTGATAACAGGAAAAGGGATCTGATGGAACCTATATAATTTACTTTCTGTTCAAATGTCTGTATTACGGAGGGCTTCCCTGGTTATACTACATAAAACAGAAGCCCATTTGCCCCAGAAGTCTCTAATCTGAACACTTCTCAATATTTTTACAAAGCTTTTCACCCTTTATACAATATATATTTTTATGTTTATTTGTTTACTGAATTTCTGTATTCTTTAAAGCTGCGGTCCCCAACCCCTGGGTCACTGACCAGTACCGGTTCATGGCCTGTTAGGAACCGCACCACAGAGCTCTGCCTCGCCCCCCACCAACACCCCATCTGTGGAAACTTAGGAAACAGGCTGCACAACGAGAGGTGAGTGGCGGTGAGTAACAGACCTTCCTCTGTATTTACAGCTACTCCCCATCGCTCGCATCACTACCTGAGCTCCACTCTTCCCCGCCGCCCCCACCATCAATGGAAAAATTGTCTTCTATGAAACTGGTTCCTGGTGCCAAAAAAGTTGGGGACTGCTGTTCTAAAGAGTAAATAATATGAGGGCAGGAGTTACATTTTTTCCTTCACTTTATTTCTAGAATGTAGGAAACAGCAGATATGTGATAGGAACTTAATAAGGATGTGTTGTATGAATGAATGAAAGTTAACATATATTAGTTTATATAACATCATTGATAATATATTCCTGGAAGAAACACCTCTTGGATCCACCAAGTCTCAGTGCAGTGGCCATAGAATTGTGTCACTCAGATCTCCTCCAATCGAACTTGCTGTGAGCTGCATAATGATACAACTCTAGGTCTTGCATCACTGGATTCACCACTGCAATTGCACCAAATCAGCAGCTTCCCAAGACTGTTTTTGGCCCATGAATGGACATGAAGGAGCATCACTGCTGGTCTATTTCTACTCATCACACAACTATTCCAACTGGCAATCTTTGCTAGGGCACTTGCTATCAGCCTGGCAAAAACTTCCTCAAAACAAAACAAAACAAAACAAATCAAACAACAAAAAAACTTTCAGTTTCAGAATGTTTCTGCTCAAATCATATTTCCTTTGCTCCTTCATGATTGTGAGACTGACATTATTATCTGAATACTTTTCCTAATTACTTTTGCTCCCTTCCAATATGTGTTTCATGGGAATTTCTTCTAATACGTCTCTTGCATGTCTGATCACATGTTAACATCTGCTTCTTGGAGGACCCCAAATGGTATAACTGGTATTGAGAGGGAATTCTGAGAAAATGAGCAGTAAGCTGGGGTCGAGATCACTCATCCTTCAGCTTCAAAGGCTCTCCTGGAATATGGGGAATGGTTAGACCCTGGCATAAGGTGGCAGCTACAATACCAAAGATTTCACCCATTTTGGTCTAGGAAAACATCCATGGAGGGGAATATTCTTGCTGGTATAATGATCCACTCACTTAAAAGAAGGAAATAACGCTTACAAAGACATCAAAGTTTGCTGATTATTCCTAAGTTGAATTGACGCCAAAGATAGATAATGATAAACTGTGGGCCGTTAAATAGTTAAGGATAAGTGGGAAAGGCAGAGGAATCATTGATAGGTTACAAAGAGACTGGTCCTGCAATGGAAATCAAAGCTCATTGGCAGATAGAGGGTTGATAGAATTGCAGAGCTCCAGATATGTTACATGCTGAGTCAAAGTAGTTATATTATGCTAACTAAGGTTAGAGCCCTGAGGTGGAAACCTGGCACCCTGAAATATGAGATAAGAACATCGAGGCAGATGTCCCTAAAAATTTTGGCTCTGCAGACCCCACAAATACTCAGAACTTACAGACGTGGCCCATTTTTCCCCTATAGGGGGATACTACCAAGGCTTCACATATACAATGCAAAAGGTACCCCCATCAGGAGCAAAGCTATGCCATTGGCAGCAGTGAATTTATGCCATTTGAGAGACAGCTTCCGACATGTGAGTAGACTCCGACGGTAATGCAACACTTAACTGGGGTGTACCATGTGACCATGCATCAGAACCGCTCACTGGAAGCTGAATGAATCTGTTATACCCACCAAGTCAGAAAGTTTGGAGCGCTTTTTGTAATCCTCTGAAAAACTTATTGTAATAAAATTAAGATAAATTATTGAGAAATCCTTATTTATCAGAGATGCATATCAAAGTATATAAAGATAAAACATGATTTTTTTTAATATTTTATAAAATAATTCAAAAAAACAATAAAAGGAGCCAATGTTACAGAAAATTCAAGACAGTTATTAAATTTGGGGTATGAATGTTTGAAATTTTTCATAACAGAAAGAAAGAAAAATATTATATTACTAGCGTATAATCATTATGCCAAAGTAGGAGCATAATTATCAAATCATTAGTGCTTAGAATCTGTTGATGAGCAAATATCTTAAAAATACTGTCTAGAGGCTGATTTCTATCTATGTGCTAAGAACACAGATATTTTATAATATGAATAAAATATATAAATTCAGGATAAAATGGATATTAGAGACTATTCACTTCAAATATATGAACCCATGGAATTTCATTTATGGCCATACAGTTATTATATAGTTATAATAACAAATGTGCTTAATGTTTCAGCAAGAGCATATGCAATATAGGGATGCTAGGTAATTTGATAAATAACCTAAATTTATTCCCTTGACTTCTGTATGTTTTATCAGCAGGCACCAGCATATTAGAGTGAGCATCTGAAGCTGCAATTTCTGAAAATTATCTTGAGATATTTTCAACATTAAAATAATCTGTGTTTAATGGTGAGGCAACCAATATTAATAGGACTTTTTGACTTATATGGGGTTTGAAAAATGTTAGCTATAGAAACTACTAAATAAAGTTTTAAAGTTACATTTGATTTTAATATTCTGACTTAATGACAACTTTTAAAAGTTTAGAAAATTTTATAGTTAATTGAAAATGTTTAACTCTACTATCTTCTGAATCTATGAGATACTTAAGGACACTATAATAAAACTGTTATTTGGAAATGTGTGTGAAGTGCAAGCAGGAATCAAGTGTCACCTATTTTGTTGCACAAAACGTTCTAGAGCCCAAGCGGGGCCATGATCCTACACACACTACAGTGCAACCATGAAGAATCTAGCTACTGCAAATAATGAAACTGCAAGCTGAAGCTAATTACTGGATAGGCTTCTTGTCATCTCCAATTTAATCATGCATGAAGAGAAGAATGTCAAAACCAGAGAGGGATCTTTACATGTATACGTTCCTTGTACACAATTTAGTTTTTGAAAATCTATCTCGTGTCAGACACTATGATGATTTCTTGATAAGGAATTGAAAGAATCCCAAACAAGTAGGACATAGGAAAAGAAACTGAAACAATGAAAGCCTGACATAAAAGAAACCCTAATATGATCACTGTGTATGGAGATGTGGTATTTCCTTTTGTTTTTAAATATACTTTGTGTGCATTGGGGTTAAATATAAACAACATAATTAAAGACTTGCTAATCATCATAAAGTCTAAACATAATTAAGAATATTAAGTATATAAATATGTTTTTAGGCTATCAGAAACTCTTTTACAACTTTTACAGAAGCCAGTAAGAAAGTCAATTTGGCAGAATTTGAAACTTGAATGTTTTTCCTGCTTTTCAAACCACAAATCCTGGTCTACATTATGTCTTTAACAGATCAGTCTTTGGGTTCAAGTGCTTTATTTGAGTCTATCTCTTTATCATTATAACCTATTTAAAATACAACATCTGAAATCGTTTTTTTCTTACAGCTACATAGTCCGTGGCATAACAGAACAGACACATACACACAACACATATATATATATACATATATGCATCCCAAACAAAAAAATAGCAAACTAAAAAAATCCACAATATTTGGGAAAGATAGATAAAAGAATACATACATTGAAAAAGTATATTATAGCAAAAATCTAAGCACAAAAGGGTTTTTAATTGTCATGGCAAAACAGATACATGTGAAAAATAAGCCAATAAATCATACAGCTGGAGGGGAGCTTTGGGTTCATATATTTGGCAATTTCATTTTACAGATGATGAGACTGATACTTAGATTTTTTTTTGTCTGAACTATTCATGCAACTAGTTGGTAGTAGACTTGGGGCTCTAGTAATAAGCTTTTAGTTTGGGTTTTTTTTTTTGATATTTTTGTTCTCAGAGATCAATTAGGATCTAGCTTGTAATTTCTTATTTTGGAAATTATAATGTAAAATTATTTTATCCTTTAC
Organism: Avahi laniger; assembly: GCA_963575035.1. Taxonomy (NCBI): domain Eukaryota; kingdom Metazoa; phylum Chordata; class Mammalia; order Primates; family Indriidae; genus Avahi; species Avahi laniger. The sequence goes on along the minus strand of CAUYSK010122876.1, from coordinate 42,891 downwards.
ATTGGTGGTTTTGTACAATAATAAAAAGTGATGATATTGAGGAAACAATATTTTTTCTGCCCCATTTGATAGACTAAGTAAGATTTAGGATCCCACGACACAAACATGATCTGAGTTACTTCAGAACTAAAGTACATTTTTAAAAAGCTTGAAATTCTCTGAATACTCTAGGTCCTAATCAGGCCAAACCAGCAAATAGGAGAACACAACTTATTCTATACAAATTCTGTTAACATGTAATAATACCAGCTATCACAAAAGAAAAAAAAATCACCAACAAATACTGGTGTCTATATGCATTATAGTTTCATTATGAACTTCTGCAAACTGTGAATCTCGTGCATGGACAATGGTAGGACAAATCTTACATTTCAGAAAATCACTCTGATGACATATTAAAAAGAGACAAACTAAATGCCAGATAATTGGTCAATAGGTTTCTGAAATAATATAGGAAAGAAATGGAATGAACCTGTGGTAATTCAATAGCAGTGGGAATGAAAAAAGTAGGATTAATATAGTAATGGTATAGAATTGAGTAATTATGTAAAAATTGAATATTTAGAACTAGTGCTCAGGAGAGAGTTCCAGCTAAAAGTTGCAGGCTTGTCAACGATACATATGGATACAGAGGTGCTTGAGGGTGAAGGATTTCCTAGAGGCAGGCACAAAGAGTAGATAATACAAGACAAAAATAGGCAGTGCCGTAAGAAGAAGAAAAAAATAGATGGATAGTGAGGAGACTCAGAAGGAAGAGGCTTCACAGAAGCCACCAGAGTAAAGAGGTGTAAGAAGGAAGGAGATAACATTATCAACTTTTGTTGATACTATGAGGCACTATCCCTTCAGCTTGCCACCTTCTGCTGTCAAAATATGTCATATCATTCCTCAGTTTAAAATCCACCAAAATCTTCTTCCATGCAAAACATATTAAACTCCTTAGGTTTCATCTCGGATATCCGATTGCTGTGTTATTTTTGTCTAATTTTAATAACTTCTCTAATCTCTATTTTTATTCTCTATAAAGTATAATTATTTATAATGAAAAAATGCAAATACTTATTGTCAGATTTTGTCAAGATTACCTGGCATAATGCATGTAACATGTTCTTTGCAATGTCTAGTATATGATAAGCCCTGAAGAATTGATAACTATTTAATCATTATTAATCTTTATATGATATTAACTTGGCATTTAACGCCATCTAGGACTTGGCTTCTTGTACTTATTTAGTCATCTCTGGATGCACTAACTGCTATGCCATGTTCCAGCAATTTTAATCTACTATTGTCCCCCAAATATATTATAAATTGAAATCTGATATCAGTGATGACTTTTCCTACATGGTTTCACCAGATTACTGTGGCTTATATCAGTAGATTGAAGAGGGAGGAGACATCTTTTGTTAGAAATTTCACCATCTTTACCTGTCTTCTCTTTAATTTCATTTGTTATAATATGCTGGCAAATTATTACAGTAACTAAATTGTTACTAGGACATAGGGAAGAGGAAGTAAGAGATTGCTATTTTAAATGCCTTAGTTACTCAGTTCTTTAAATGGAAAGGAAACTAATCATTACTAAAAACTGCTCATTAAGTTTTGTAACAATAAGTCATGAATAAAAATGTAATTTTTCTTGTACCTAAAAGAATGCAATGGGAATTGGTGTTAGATTTAATGTCATTGAAATGCTTTTAATCATGGGATAAATAAAGTAAGGGAAATACTAATGAAATTCCCAAAGATGTTTAATATGGAAATATTGCCACATAGAAAGGAGGTGAATGACCCTCGTGATATCAGAATAAGTTGTTAAAGAGTAAATTGGCTCTTTAACTTGCACAGCTCAAAGAAATGATCTTAAAGAGAATAATACAACATTACTTTCTATGTGCACAGATATAAAAAATATACCATATTTGATATAATAAATAATGAGAATCCCTGTTCAATAAATACTTCAGGAAGGAAGTAACTACAGATATGGTGAAAACAGCAAAGGCACTAGAATTAGAAATGGAGCCTGAAGGTGGGTCTAAATTGATGCAATTTTATGATAACTCTTGGATGGATGAGAAGTTTTTTCTTAAAGATGAGCAAAGAAAGTGATTTCTTGAGATGGAAACTTCTCCTAGTGCAGATGATATAAACATTGTTGAAATGACAACAAAGGATTTGGAATATTGCATAAACTTAGTTGATAGAGCATCAGCATGGTTTGAGAGGACTGGCTCCAATTTCGAAAGCAGTTCTACTGTGGGTAAAATGCTATCAAACAGCATCATGTGCTACAGAGAAATATTTTATGAAAGGAAAAATCATTTGATGCAGCAGACATCATTTTTGTCTTATTTTAAAAAATTGCCACAGTCAACCCAACCTTGAGCAATCACCAACCTAATCAGTTGGCAGTCATCAATATGAAGGCAAGATTATGACTCACTGAAGGTACAATCATTAGTATTTTTTAGCAACAAATTGTTTTTTAATTAAGCTATGTCTATTATTTTTATAGACATAATGCTGCTGTATACTTAATAGACTGTGTACAGTGTTATCATAACTTTTCTATGCACTGGAAAACCAAAAAATTTGTGTGTCTCACATCATTGTGAAATTTGCTTTATTTGGGTGGCCTGGATTTGAACACACAATATCTCTGAGGTGCTCTGTGAGGCATAAATGTTTGTGAAGTAGCCAGGCAGCCATAGAATAGAGCACGAACATGTGCAGGGTTAGACTGGCTCCACAGTTGGGCAGGACCCAGTTCCCTATAACAGCTAATCCAGTGGGAGGGCTTGTTATGGTGATGACTCTGGTATCTGCACTATGAGCAGGCGCAATGTAGTCACACAGCCCTGATGTGGAGCGTGGGCACTCGTGGAGAGGCTGCAGTTCCAAGGTTGGGTCATACTTATGGCTGAGAAAGGTCCTTTTCCAAAGGGTTACAATAGTGGCCACTTTTTGGGTGAAGCAGGAATGTCCAGCCACATTTCCCTCTCAGGAGTTCCCCAGTGTCAATGGCTGTTGGTCACCTCAGTGGCAAGAGATGCTGGTGGCATCTGAGGATTAGGACTTTAGGAACCATAGTGGTTCTAGCGCCATGGCTAGTACTAATAGCCTGTGCCTTTCTTCTTTGCTCATAGCTGTCTCTTTTATTGGTTTTTTTTGTTTATTGTTTGTTTGAGGGTTTTTTGTTTGTTTTTGTTTGTTTTGATCCACTGTGTTGCTGCAGATTCTTTACTGGTCACTTGAACCCTCTACGGTGTTTTTTGTTTGTGAATAGCTGTCCATATTTGTTTTTTTGTGGGGGGATGAAGGTTGGTATCTCCTACTTCACCATCTTAGTGATGTCACTCTCTTGATTTTCTTATATGTATATGGCTTTTTAAGAGTTATTTGTTTTCCTCTTTTCTTCTGTTTCTCTTTTTTCTTTTAAGCATATACTGTCTTTTACTATATCTCTGAAGATTCTACTTATATATATATTTTTTAAAGTTATCTTCTACTTCTTAGTTTTCTCTGATTGCACCAGGGTTAGTTTCACCCTCTCAGTCTTTGTCTTTCATTGTGCTTGTGTTTCAAACCAATGTGATGAATCCTGCTGTTGACTCATTTTCTGGAATGAATCACTGGGTAGAATTTCGTAAATCAATCAAAGGGAGTTTCCTATTCTGCAGTATACATAGAACTGTTTTTCCAAAATTTCTCCCTGCTGGGTGGGAGCTGCATGAGAACACAAACCGGGTGTGATAGCTCACCTGTTTTATCTGAATGTACGCAGGCAGGGAGCTGACTGTTTTACTATACCTCACCCCCAAATGTAAGAATCCTGAGAGCAAGGTCGAGGTGAGATCATTTGTATAACAGCTGCTGTGTAGAGAAACCTTTTATTAGCCTTTCTTTTTTCAGTCACGTAGCTAATTCTTCACTTCTATACTTAACTTCAACTTGAGCATTTTACAGTGCTTCGTTAGGCAAAGAACATTCCCTGCTGCTTCCATTGCTTCCATTGCCACCTCATCCTCACCCCTGGCTGTCACCCATCTTCCTGATGCGTGAATCCCTGCCCCTGCCTCAAAGCCGTTTCTATTTCTTCCACTATAGTGCTTCTATTCCCTTTATACCTTATATCGCATTTCCAGTGTCTGTGCCCATCCCACTATCTTGACTCAAAACTTAAGAATGATTAAAAAATATTTTTTGAGTCTTAAAATTGTAAAGTTCTCACATGAAAATAAAAGGAAAGAAAAAGAAGTGCCAACAAAATATTGCTGACTTGGCATAGGTGCTGTGGAATTTCACAGACTTTTGTTTATATGTGACATTAAGATATAAACTATTGAAACAAAGAATGACATAAAGCCCATATTGGGCAGTAGATTTCACACTTAAAGCAAATTTAACTAAAGTTGAAAATTATTTAAAATACTGCTGAGAAAACAGAAATAAATATGGTTTCTTAAATCATGTTTAAAAATTTATTTGAAGTAGAGAATTATAAAAATAGTCAAGTCTATGCTAAAGGTGTTTAGCTGGATAATATGTATTAATCCTATGCATAGTTAAATATTAGTAAATCATGTTATTATAATTACTTTTTTGGAAGTAATATTGGAAACTTCTAAACTGGTCATAGATTTTATTCTATTTTGATTTTGACACTAAACACATCCACCTCAAGTTAAATTGATTAATAGACATAATTTTTTTTTTTTTTTTTTACCTGTTGGAACATCAGCCTTTTTCCTGGTAGCTAGGGAGAAGTTAGCAATGGTACTTATTAGTGAATAGCACTTTGGGTCCTACTTCACTTTTTTTGTGCATTTTATTTCATCTTTAATGTGAATTTCTCCTATCTTTGTGTGAGAGTTAAATATGGGAGAATAAATGACTAAATAAGAGAGAAGAGCTATAAAAAAAATGCTGCATAACTACTGAAAGTAAGAATATTATGGCTGTTAAAACTCTTTTAACCAATGTAGCCACCATTGCACAAAATTGCTAATTCAGAATGAGAGGAATTCAGATGATGAGCAGTCCCTCTCCACCACACACACATTCAAATCTTGGGAAATTATCCTTCACTTTACCCAAACTACCAATAAACATTATGTTACTATATCAGTATTGTCAGGCACATAAATAACTAGTCTTCAGATCAGTCAGATCGGAGTGGGAACAGAAAAAATAAAACCACTTGACAATAAGAAAGAAATTCTATGTCTGACAGAATCTTTATTACACAATACTGATATCTTCCACATGTTCATATTTCCATAGGAGACCATGGGGTTATGATTCATATTAAAACTATGAAAGAATGCTAGATTATCTTCTCTTATTTTTCTATATTATTTTAAAATAAACTACATTTGCTATTTTTTAGTCAGTCACATAAGCTTTTTATCATGGAAGGCACATACATGAAACAACTATTGAATGCCGTTTATTAGAAACACTTTCATTATTTTGATATCAATTATTACTGATTAAAGAACCTCGTATACTTATTGTCTTTAAGAAGACAGTTCTTTAAAGGCAATCATTCTGTATTAATCCTGCAGCATCAAATTTTTCTACATTTTGAGTAAAATTAAATGTGTCATGGTAGGCAGAATGCTAGCCACTTGAAAATGTCAATGTCCTAATTCCTGGAACATGTGAATATGTTATGTTATAAGGAAAAGGATAATTAAGATTACAAATAGAACTAAATTTGCTAATTAGCTAATATTAAGATGGTGACATTATCCTAAATTATCAAAGTAGCTCCAACATAATCACAAAGATCCTTAAATGTAGCAGAGGGAGTTAGAAGAGAAAACTGGAGTAATGTGATGAGAAAAGAACTAAATCCATCCATACTGGCTTTAAAGATGGAGGAAGGGTGCCTTGAGTCAAGTAACATGGGCAGTGTCTAAAAGCTGGAAAATGATACTTCATTGTAGCCTCCAGAAAGAAACACAACCCTGCCAACATGTTGAATTTTGCTCAGTGAGACCCATGCCAGAATTCTGCTTCCCAGAACTTTAAGAAAATAAATTTGTTGGTTTAAACCATTAAGAATATAGTAATGTGTTACAGGAACAACAGAAAAGAAATACACATCGTAATGTTTAGATCTTATAGCATCTCCATGAGCATCCTAACAAAAGTATTTCTTTACACTAATTTCTTGTTATTTATTTATGAAAAGTAACCCAAATTCCATTTCTTTTTATGGTAACTTGTGTTTTGTAAGCAAAGACATTGTAACTTTGGAGTTAGACATTTGTGTTTCAATTCTAGCTTTAACATTCACTAATCATATAACATTAAGCAAGCTCCATTAAATGTCTAAAACTCAGTTTTTCCATTGGGAAATGGTAATAATTATTTGGACCTCAAAGTATTTTGATAATGACCAAATGAGACCGCATTCAAAGCGCTTAATATTATATATAGTCAGATATGTTAGATTAGTGGTTGCTATTATTACCATTATCTTTACATGGTTAGTTTATTTTTCTTTAGACAGTATTCAACTGTATTCCAGATTTCTGGTGTTTAATTTGGCATTAACATTTTCACAGTTCTTTGTATTTCCCATTTCTTCAAACACCTTGCCTTCATCTTAGAAGTATGACACTTTATTATTTATTAAATGATTCTAGGAAAAATAGATACAAATTGTTGGACTTTATGTACAATCCAGGCACAGAGCCAAAAGAGAGGATTAAAACTCCATTAAAAAAAATTTCCACAATAAAAAATATATGCATTTGAAAGGAATAGTTGAAAGAATGCAGTCACTCTAAATAGTCATTCAGTGCAGACATATTGGCTCTCACTGGGTAGACCAAAATGACTAAATTCTTCAACCTGAATGAATGAAACTGCTCCTGTTCTTTAAATCTAGAGATTCTTAAAGTGAAACAAATAAATATAAGCGTGACACTATCATTTTATTTAGTGCTCTCCTTATGTCAAAAAAATTTAAAGAAAAAATAAATTTATAGATATATGTAAAGAATATCAAACTGATATAAAAATATCTTAAGTAAAAACTAATATGTTTTATATTGTATTGTCTTACAACCATAAGTATTTGTGCATCAAATACAAGGTCATTTCACTAGGCAGGAATACCACCAGTGGAGAAAGCTGATACAAAAGAAAGCAGGGAAGGTCATGAAACACATTTGACTATTTCTACTTTTCTGATTTATCATCAAATAGAAATATCATTGAAAGATGAATATTCCACATACAATCGTGTGTCACATAATGATGTTTCAGTTGATGGTTGCTTGGATTAGGGTAATGATGAAGATTGTGATGAGAAGTAGTCAGATCCTGGGTATGTGATGAGGACGAGTGGCGTGGACTTTAGATAGAAATGTGAGAATCCAGAGCATATCGATAGTATTTGAGGTCATGAAACTAGATGAGATTACCAAAGAAGAGAAGAGAGAGAAGCCATAGTGATGAGAACCGAATTCTGAGGCACTTAAATAATTACTAGTTTTTGTATTAGAAGGAACCAACAAAAGAAACAGAGAAGTAGGCAGAAAGGGAGCAGGGAAACAGTGTGAGCCGTCCTGAAAGTGAAGTGGAAAGTGTATTTGATGGAGGACAGAGTGATCAACTGTGTCAAAAGTTATTGCTAGTAAAAACAGAATAAGGACTAGATGATTGCTGGATTGATCCACTGGATGTAATAAGTTATGATTGGATTTTGCAAGGAAAAGGTTATTGGTGACCTCAATTTAGCAGTTTTGGTGGAGTGGTAGTGGTGAAAGTCAGATTGAAATGGGTTCAAGAGGGAATGAGAGGGAAGGAAGTGGAGCATCATCAATGTTTGCTATCAAGAGGAGAGGAGCAGAAGTAATGGGGCCGTAGCGTGATTGTATGCTGAGGAGAATAATTCAGTAGAGAAGGAAAAATAGATTATGTAGGAGAGAAAAGAGGGGTGGCTTTTATAGGAGCCAGCATCGGAAGTAGTGTTCTAGTCCAGTCCAACCCCCCAGGGCATGGGCTGGTATCAGTCCATGGCCTGTTAGGAACCAGGCTGCACAGCAGGAGGTGAATGGCAGGTGAGCAAATGAAGCTTCATCTGTATTTACAGCTGTTCCCCATCCCTTGCATTACTGCATAAGCTCCACCTCCTGTCAAATCAGCAGCGGCATTCTCATAGCAGAGCGAACGTTACTATAAACTAAGCAAGCCAGGAATCTAGGTTGCACTGCTTATGAGAATCTAATCCCTGATGATCTGAGGTAAAGCTGAGGCAGTGATGCTAGCACTGGGGAGCGGCTGCAAATACAAATTACCATTAGCAGAGAGGTTTGACTGCATAATAAATGTAATGAGCTTGAATCATCCTGAAACCTTCCCACCCATCCCCAGCCTCCTGGTCTGTGGAAAAATTATCTTCCATGAAACTGCTCCCTTGTGCCAAAAAGGTTGGGGACCACTGCTCTAATGGAAAGGATGACCTTAAATAAGATCCAGTGTAGTCTATGCGGACAGCACAGCTGACACAGTGAATAGCACAGATAAAGACAGGTAGATAACATACAGTAGTTAAAGCATGTGGATGTTTTCTTTTAAATGCTTCTGTTTCCTCAGTGAAAAAAAGAAGCATAGTCATTAGCTCAGAGGGATCATGTGGAAATAAATATGGGAGGTTGGGAGAAAGGAACATTATAAGGCCCTTCCAAGAATGCCTGGTATATGGCAGATTCTCACCAGTTTACTATTGTTTTTGTTTTTGTTACTAAGACTATTACTTTTACAACTATATATTTTTAAACAAAACCACTCAAAAACAATGTTTTAGCCAAAAAATAATGACTTTAATAATAGTAGTTCCAGATTGGATGGCAAATATTAGTGGGGAGGTATTTGTAGGGCATTTGGATCTTACCACATTTCTAAAATTGTGCCTATTGGGGCACACTTCTCTTCCTTTTCTTTGTTAGCCTAACCATCATGCTTTTCAGCTGCTCAAAACCTACTTTGGCTGCCTCACACTGTAAATAAATCCTACCTCTACATTCAAATTGCAGACAAGATTCTCATAATTGAAAAGATATTCAAAATAAATCCAATTGCTCTTTCTTAAAAAAGATGTATGCTACTCTGAAGGAAGTTGGAAAAGCAATTACTAAAACATAAATTATATTTATGTTTTTTGTTAATATCAACTCTATTTACAAAGTGTTATATTCACTCTAAATAAATACTTAGAAATGTGTACTTACACATATAAATATAACCATATTTTAATTTAATAGCTTAAAATATGCTTGATTTTCCTATGCATGTGTGGAATATCTATCAGTCATGTAGTTTTTTCCTTTCTTGCCCAGAAAGGATAGAAAAAATTTTCTTCAGCTTAAACAGTTTTTGTGTTTTTTTTTTTTTCCCCTGGAAGTAATTTGAGATTGTGTCTAGAGAGCAGAGACTCTATAGACAATTCTGTCAGTGAATAGAGTGAATTGGGTGTTTAAAATGTCCCTGGTTATGGATTTTAGTTGTTCCGTCACTTTCCCTTACATTTAAGTTGAGGTAGGCAGAAGGTTTCTTATATCTATTTCTTTATCACTCATCTTATTGCACAAATAATGTGCTAAGCCTCATTGTCTAAATTTACTGTTAAAAAACTTACCTTTATAAGTATTAAGACAGGAATAAGCTATTAACTAATATTTTTAAATATCCTGTGTTTTTGAATTACTATAAGAGTATACATCTTTATTTCCTACATCTCTTCCTATAAATAATTGTAGGTTTCAACATTCTCTAGCTCCATCTAAAATCCACCCAGGATATATATACAGTGCCCCTCAGTTTGAAGGTGGTGGTGAAATCTCTCACTCACTAAAATGTTTTACAGAGCATTTTTAATTGAGTTTAACAAATTCTCATGGCTAGCCGTCCTTTTGCAGTATTATCAATACACAATATTCAAGCAGCTGCCACTCTAAGTTCTTCTCTCAGCAATGTGGATCTTCAGCATAGGTGAAGTAATTAGCTTTCTTCTATGGCTACAAAGAGTGTGCATAGCATGCTAAAGCAATAGAAAAGGTGGAAAGCAACACAGTTTGTGGTTTCAAGAGATGTTGACTGATTTTAAAAAGTGTAACAGACAGTATTGTGAAGCCAAATGCCTAAGAAATTTATTATCAAATTACAGAGGGTCAGGAAAATGTTAAATTGTTCTTATCTAGTATTGGCTAGCCCTCATATTTCAAAAAGTGATATGGCATGAAAAATGTTAAACCTTTGGATGAGACAGGTTCTGTAGCTCAGGAGACTGCAGAAAAATTTAAAAATACCTGGTATGTGTTATACAGGAAAAGGATTATGTGTAAGAGCAGGTTTTCTATGCTGATGAGACTGGATTGTTTTACAATATTGCAAATGAATAACAGAAATGGCATTTTGGTTGGTGAAAATGTTAAGACCAGAGAACCTAACCATGTGTGTTTTCCTTAAGAACAATAGTTTACTATTCACTAATTCAGTATTTGCAGTGACTTTATATAACATGACTAGCGTGAATAACAATAATTGACATTAAGAGATATGTGGCAACAGAATTGGAGACCCTCTCTTAATGAATGTGGCTGAGAAAATTAAGAGTAAAAATCATCCCTACAGTTTACACAAGGATGATCTACCAGCAGTGCAATTTAACATGTTTGTAACTAATGTCCTCATTTTCACCATTTAACAAAATGCATAAGACAACCTTATTTCTGTTCATAGTAATGCATGTTATACACTATGTTTTTCTAATAGTGCTTTTCAAGCCTAGAAATTTAATGGTGGGCATTTAGGAGGTAAGACAAAGGTCAGATTTGTAGAAACACGGTACCTCTATTTTATGCTTCAAACAGACTAACATTTGTATAGTATGTTTTTATATTTTAGGGTTCCATGTAAACTTTTGATCTCTAATTTCTCTGTAAGTTAGAAGATTCATTTATCAATTTATGATATTTGCATCATTAGTAAAACATAGGAGAAATTTGCCCTGTGCTGGAGAACTTTTTTGCTTGACAGTTCTCTTGGCTGATGTTTACTGTGTCTGCTCTTACCTCATAATTCAGGACATTTTTCTGGGGTTTTTTTTGGGGGGGTAGCACCTCAGAATAGAAAGGTTTTATATTCCCTCTTAACTGTATAATCTCAGGACCACAGTTTATCATATGTTTCAATTTTTGAAGTTACAGAATCTCCTTAGGGCTCTTCGGAACATCACACACAGAAATGGCTATGAGACAAAACCCTGACAACACTGAAATGGTCAGCTTCCTGGGACGAGAAGACCAACTGGGACACCTAATAGAGATCAAAACAAACAAACATACATGCAAGAAAACTGCTGTTTGGTTGAATGTTCTATTTATATGCCTATAACAGTGTCTGTCACAGAGTAGATCCTAAAGAAATATTTCTTAAACCAGCATTCATTTCGTCAATATTTATAGGGTATCTTCTCTGTGCCAAGCACAATGCTAGGGTATGGAGATTCAAAAGGGACACAAAGAACACAAGGGCTCATCATATTCATGAAGAGGAAAATATAATCGCTGTTATAAAAATTATAAATGCTACAGAAACTCTGCCTATAGATATCTTATAAACTTTTCTAGACAAGAACATATTTGGTATAAAACATGAAGGTTGAGTAGGAGTTCGCAAGATGAAATTGCACTAGAAAGACGCAATCTGGGCAGAAAGAACATATGTGAAAATTTTTGAGGTGTTAAAAAGAAAATTAAAAACTCTGGGACTAAAGATTAAGCACTGCATGTAAACTGTATTGCCAGGCAAGGAACACGTGATCCAACATACTTTGTGAGATAAAACTCTGGAAAAAATTAAGTAGATTTTTAAAAGCTTTTATGTTTTAAAATAGAATCTATGTCCCACATCAGGAAAGTAAAGTCTTTGGGTTTCTTTCTTTCTTTTTTTCTTTTTGGTGGGGTAGGCACAGTGGGGCTCCTTAAGCCCCTCCCCTTCTTCAGGAAGTATGGAATAAAAATTGTGTGAAGAAGGTGTTCCCAGTGTTTGGAGGGATTGAACGGGGGCAGAAACCCCATAGCAACCAAGGACTTCTCTCTTTTTCTCATGCTCTCACTGGGGATGGTGGTCCGGGGGGCTCTTACTCCATGGAAACTATGTGGACCATAAGGGCCACTACCCTGTTACTGTAGCTAAATTGTCCTACCAGGAAACAAGCTTAACAAAGTGATTGTTGAGAGCAATGCCAGCTCAGCATTGAAGGTGGAGGGTAGCTGTCACTTAAAGTTGCAGGAAATATCCTCAATGTAGCCAAGGATGCTCTTTAGGGGGCCTTGTGATGCCTGCTTCATCACCTTCTTGAGGTCATCATATTTGGCAGCTTTTTCTAGATGGCAGGTGAGATCTGCAACTGACACATTGGGGAAGGAGACACAGAAAGGCATGCCAGTGAGCTTCCCATTCAGCTCAAGGATGACCTTTCCCTGAGCTTGGCAGCCTTGGCAGCACCAGTAGGTGCAGGGATTATGTTCTGGGCAGCCCCATGGCTGTCATGCTACAGTTTCCCAAAGAGGGCCATTCATGGTCTTCTGAGTAGTAGTGATGACATGGAATGTGGCCATGAGTCCTTCTACAATGCCCCCAAAGTTGTCACGGATGACCTTGGCCATGGAGTATAAGCAGTTTGTGGTGCAGAAAGTATTGCCAAAGATCAAGAGGGAGGTGCCATACTTCTAAAGGTTAATGACCATCACAAACATGGGGGCTCAGCAGAGGGGGCACAGATGATGACCATTTTATCTTAACCCTTCAAATGAGCCCCAGTCTTTTCCAAGGTAGTAAAAATACCAGCAGATTCCACACCATATTCAGCACTAGCATCATCCCATGTGATGGTAGGATCTCACTCCTGGAAGATGGAGATGGGCTTCCCATTGCCAACAAACTTCCTGTTCTCAGCCTCAACTATGCCAGTGAACCTGCCATGTGTACAGTCATACTGGAAAATATAGACCATGTAGTTGAGGTCAATGGAAGGGCCATTGACAATGACGATAACCACTTTGTTTGAGTTAAAAGCAGGCCTGTTGACCAGGAGCCTAATATGACCAAATCCGTTTGTTCTGACCTTCACCATCATGACCCAGAAAAGTGATTGGCCCTGCATGAGAAGATGTTGCTCTTTGTCAAACAGGGAGAAGCAGAGAGCAAGAAAGTAAAGTCTACGAATGGACTGGCTAGCAATATCTGGACTGCTAGGCATTGTGCAGGGTTGAACTACCTAGAAGTCCTCTGCACTGTATCTATGAAGGCCCCAGTTTTGGATCATGGTATCTAGTTACTGTGGTTGCTATTTCAAGTACTCTTTAGAGATTACCATATCCTCCGTTGTCATTTTAGCAGAAGCCTGATCATAAGACCATGTCAGAGTTCTTGTGGGGAGGAGGGAATGCAGAAAAAAATAGAATATCCTATTATAATTATACATGAATGAATGGACTCTGGCAACATTTATAATAACAGTGAAGGAGCATTTACAATGATTGGACATTAGATGTAAAGTAACTACCACTGCACTATTAGGGGAAATCTGCTCAGACCTGCTCAGCATCAAAAGCACTTGAGAATTCTGATTAAGAATAACCAGTTTGTAATCTGATCATTATATTTAATGAGGCAACTATTTTTATCATATATTTAAGTAACTTGTTTTCATTAAATATGAAATAAGACTTTTGGGGTAAGCACAATATTTAAACTAATATCATTAATATTATAAATTATCTCAGCTGCTTTATTATATATGCATATGATCTGATTTAGTATGCACAACGATGTTATCGACTAGTATTGTACTTCATTACAAAAGTGATCCATGTAACCAAAAACATTTGTATCTCTGTAATATTTTGAAATAAAAAATAATAAATAAACTTTTAAAGATAATAAATAAATAAAACACAAAACTGAAAAAAAGCGATTGAGTAAAGTTACTTATCAGGAAATGACAAAACCAGAAATATTGCACCCTTTTATCCTCAAGTACAGTGTTTTATTCACTTTTCCATAAAGCCTTATCAACTGGATTAAAATTTGAAAACTGGTCTTCAATTTAAGTTACTAAAACCTACTATATTGAGAAAGAAACACTGTCTATGTTTTATTTGAGATTAATGATGTTAATTCCTATGCTCAACTACCATTATTGTTTTCTCTAACTTGATTATTTCTATAATTAATAAAAGGGTTATATGGACTATCATTTTGAAGCCACATACACAATGTCCAAATATTCAGATTTAAAAATCTAAAAAGCAATTGATTTTTTAGCAGCAATAAAAAGTGACTTCTGGTCACAATTTGTGGACTCTGTGCATAGTATTTAATAGACTTACGGCTTGAAATAAAGCAAAAGGACAGATACGACTTAAGGGAAAAAGAGAATCGAAATGGAAGATGGATTTGGCATTGTTAGAAGTCGAGATAATAAAACCCTAAAGTGTAATTTAAATAACAGCTTCAGGTAGTTAAAAAACCTTAAACCTGGTAATCAAATAACTGCAATATAGTTACTGAACCTGACAGAATAATTGCCTTCTTAGTCATGAAATACAAGCTTTAAAATTTAGTCCTAGGCTCAGAATCAAAAGTAAACATTCTTACAAACAAACCATAATTAATATGAAGCATTTGCAAACTCTGCACACTTTGTGGAAAGAACTATTCCTAGATGTTCACATCATGGCTGAGCTCGCATAGATCTCTCCTCTGCACACGTCCCATGCTTCTACCTAGGCAGAGTTGTAATTAGCATATGCCTTCAATCGAAGAAAAATTTTAAAGATCCATTAATTACTGTTAAATTTTTCATTTTGCTTAAACTTGCTCAAATGGAAAGATTGAAAGTAGAATTACAATTCCAAGGGTGAAAGCCATGACTATTTTATTATCTCTGTAGCTTTGTCAGAGTTTAAAAAAAAAATTGAGCTTATTATCTAATGCACATTAATATATTCATAAAAAAGTGATTTCAAATATCTTTTAGCACTTAAATTTTATGTTAACTTCATTTAGTTGTGTTTGCTTGTGATATTTTTATTCTCTGGATATTTTGGAAAGCCATGAATTATTGTTATTTATCATAATCACCTTGTTAGTTTTTGAAAACCTAAGTTTTATAGACAGAAATATTTTTCATCAATTCCAAAATATGTATTAATTTTTAAATGATCAGTGCCTTCAGAAGATATACATACATGATTTGAATATTTAAAATAGTAATCGATTATTATATGCATTTTTCATAATTTCTTCATATTGACTATGTTGAAATTTGCCTGAGCCCTCTATTCTTGAAAACTATAGTGATAAAGAAACTCTTCTCCTTTTGAGTTCCAAGATAAGGTTTACCAAAAAATAAAAAAATTAAAAAAATCTACCTTTTCCCTTATGACTTACATAAGACTTGTGAATGATACCCTTGTTCATCTATGATAAAGCCAGACATAGATCTTCTAAATTCCCATTCTTTGTGTCATAAATGTTTAGCTGAACTCTTTGTCCCCTAATCAATTTGGACAGAGTGTCCTCTTACTTAACTTGACCAAAATTTAGTTACTAAGGCTTCCCTCCTTCCCACAGATCCCTGAATCTTGGCTTTCTCCTAAGTTTAAACAAGCACTGAAACACAGAAAAACTCCTTAATGATGCTCCCTGAAAATCATCTGACTGCAGAGAAAAACACTCCCTGATCAAAAGTCATGCCATCTGTCCCTCCCACTGCCCAACATCTGGTCTTTCTAGTCTTGGTTATTCCTCTTTGTAAAAGAAAATGTCTTTCTTCCTGACCTGTGAGACATTTGGTAAATCTACTAGTCAGAGTATTCTCCCTGTTGCAATAATATTTGGAGTAAAGTCTTTTCTTACCTAAGTCCAAGTTTGTTTTGTTTGATGGTTTTCTGATGTTATGACTCAGATGGAGTGCTGACTCCCTCAGAAATAGCATTCTTCCCCCAGGTACTCATGCCAGCTTTTTGGGTCCTTTGTGTCCTCTCTTTGGTGGGGAAAACAGGGTCTATGGTGGTGAGTCACACCACCCAATCCAGTGCTACAGCTGTCTTATCTATAGACACAGTAAGGAGTTAATTTGATTCTTTCAGGCAAAGAAATGTTTTTTGGCCCTTCTGTGAGGACTGTCATGTCTTTCCTTTGTTCCTTTAATGAGGATTGAGCAAGGATGTTTCCCTGGCTCTTCCATTGATGATTGCACTGGAGGTTGGGGGGTGAGCTACTTTGGCTGCTAGGATGGTGACCCTGCAAGGTAGTATTTAAGTGGTGCTTTTCCCCAGCTCCTTTAGGATCTTATCTCTGATTTAATTATCTTAATTCACTACAATTTTCACTGTATTGTCATCCTCTCTCCTTTTCTTCTGCAGCAAACTACATACTTCATTATTAAGGCACTAATTCAGTTCCATAGATTCAAATATGGCCACATTTTGTTAAGGAATATGTGGAACTTCAGTGACCTCTTCGGAAATTTGGGATCTCCCTACACTGGCTCCTCTAAGATGTCCCACTTATCATCACCCCTTCTCCCACTTCCTTCTCTTTACCATCTTTGACCTTCCTTTCCCCTCCCTTAAATGCTTGATCTGTCTCCTTAACCACTCCTGCTCTCTCCATCCCTCTACCTAAACCTCTCAGACTTTTTCTCTCCTACTTTGGCCATCACATCACTCCCTATGGTCACTCAAGCTTCAGGCTCCCTCCCCATCAGGGGCTCCTGAAGGGCTCAGGAGTCCTAAGATGAACCATCTGAGCCTTGAAAAACTAATTGGAAACATGTTGAATCTTTTATCCACTCAGATGGGGGCTTTGGAGATAACCCAATGGCCTCTTGATTTCTACTTAGGCCCTCAGCCAAAATTGAGTTCACAGCTTTCATAAGGTTACACATGAAAGCAAAGAATATCCTAAGGCTCTTATCCACAAATATCAGTGGGGACACATGAGCCTAATGTTGACCGAGTAATGTTAATTTGCCCCATCTGCTAAAAACACAACATTAGTAAAAATACAAAGGTGGGACAATTGAGAGAGCCAGATCCTTTATATAAAGCAATCTGATTCATATAATATTTATGCGTTTATCCCTGATTCCTGTCTAAAATTTTGAATTGAAGCTATGAGATCTTTATCTTTGTCTGTCTGAATGTTTATAAATATACATGTGTGTATTTTTGTATATATATATAGGTAATATTTTCCTACCCTCAAAAGATATTACCAATTTATCATATAAAAAATTTAAAGAGTTTCTTTCCTAGTGGCTTAATAATAAATAAGCACATGTATAAATTAGCTCTTCCTATAATTCCCAGATATTAAGAAAATTTAACTTCTAATACTCCCAATAGTATTTTTATAAAAACTATGTTTTAACTTTGTATACTTTTTGCCTCTTATTTTTATGGTACTTAGAAGAGGCTAGATAGATAAATAGATGACTCAATCTCGGTCTGTAAATGTTCATTTTTAGCAAATTAAGAAGTTGTACTATAAGGAAGTATATTGGTATAAAAAATTGTGAAATGTATATTTATAAACTCTGCTTGTCTGCTACAGAATATTGATGTGACAGACAATTCAGAATTATCCACCTCATAGTTTCATCTGTGAAATAAAAGTTATTGTAGTTATAACCAATATATGTAAATAAGAATCTACAGGGAGAAATAATATCAGAAAGGAAAACTTAAGTATGTAAAATATAGAATTTTTTTTTAAGTAAAAGATAGTAGCTTTGTCTTAAGGTAAAATGATTTCTTGTTCCGGAATGAGTAAGAGGAAATTGCAGATCAAAATTTGAATGAATATAGAAAGCTGTGTAAAGTTTGTAGAAAAAGAATTTTATCTGTTGTGGTCAAAGCTAGCTAAGGTTTCATGGGATTATGTATAAAAAAGAACTGCAGTATCAAATATTATGCTGGAACAAGACTAGAATTTGGTTTTCTCTCTGTTAAAACGATAAGAGCTTCTTGGATTATTTGTATATTCTTAATAAGAGTTTACAAAATGTTTTTCTTTACCTTCTGAATAATCTACCTCGAAGGCAAAAATTCTTTTACCAGAATAATCTCTTGTGCTTTTGTTGACTTTATCGTGTCCTTCAATATTTAAGAGAATCAAGTCTTTTTACCTTTGAAAGAACTAAGGTTCTTTACAATCATGTTACCTCTTGTGTTTGCTTTTAAAATGCTTATCGACCCTCTCAATAAATAGATGGACAGCCAAGTATTTTCTCAGTAACCTATGATCCTAGTTAATCATGTTCAAACCTCTTTACACCTTTTGACATTTTTGCCTTTCCAAAGCAAATTCTAAATGTTATCATTTGCGCCTAACACTGTCTTTGAGATTTCCCAAAGGGCCCTTGAGAATCATAGAGGAATTGGTTTTTCACCTTCTTATGAGAGAGGTGTTACAAATAATTAAGGTTATTTAATATGTTATAAGTTACATGGGAGGCATTGTAAATCAAAAGAGATGGTAAGCATTCCCTTGATTCAATTTTTCATAAGGGTAAATGTTATTAATATAAATATTTCAGAAATTGTAAGAAGTTCCTAGAGATTTAGCAGTGCTCTTGCTGTCTATAATATGTTTCTATTTTCCAGAGAGGTTTGACTGCACAATAAAAGTAATGCACTTGAATCATCTCAAACCATCCCCCACTCCAGCCCTGGTCTGTGGAAAAATTGTCTTCCATGAAACTAGTCTGTTGCCAAAAAGTTTGGGTACCACTGCATTGAGATGTAATCTTTCCTTTGTCTTTGTTATTATTCTATCATAAAATATTAAACATACATCAATATCCTCAGACCTTGACAATTTCAATACAATATGCTAGAATTTTTCTCAAAATCTAACTAAACCCAAGTGTCATTCATTTAATTAAAACTAAAATTATACTGAGATATTCTCTCATTTTATTTTACCTATTTTAGTAATGATTATGACTCACCACTCTTCTTGACTTCTCAAATATGTCTATTTATGATTACATCAATAAAATGTCAAAATAATCCATTTGGTTAGGAGATAAAATAAGCTTTCAGAAGTTATTGAAAGGTTGTGAACAAAATGTTTAACTTGCTTCAAATTATTTTGAAGTTCTCTGGAGTATATATGCAGATATTCTTAAAATTTTAAAACTTGAAATATTAAGCAAGTAAGTCAAGGGACTTCTGATATCTGATAAAATGGTAACCAGCATACGCTTTTGAATTTCTCCCATATTATCTACTCCAGAGAAATTGCAGAAGCCATAGTGAAGCATAGATTTGAAGAATTAATTTTAGAGTGAGCAACCTGGGAGATCAGAGGCTGCTGTGAATTGGCCCACATAAAAGAGAGAGAGGGGATAGCATACAAGTTAACAGTGTCTTTGGAGAAAGAGATATTACAGGAGGATACTGAAATGGGGAAGAGTTTTCAAATTCCCACCTTGGAACATTATCTTGGGAATGCCATTGTTTTCCATCAGTCCAGTAATATATGACAACATCCTATGTATTGGAAACAATGTCCTGAGTTGCTGATGGAAGACGTGTGGAATCAGGTGGGAGGTTCATTGATTCATGTCACCTCCTCCAAATCCGGGGCTGGTGATATGCCGCTTAGATAGAAAGCTTTTCTGAGGGCTTCCTTTTCTAAGAGTATTATTTTAGAAGAAATTGCTAATTACCCAGGTGTTTGTTAAGTTTCTTGTACCTGGATGTCTAAATTGCTAGCAAGACCAGGAAAGTTTTCCTCAATTATTACCTCAAATAGGTTTTTCAGCCTTTGTGCATTTTCTTCCTTACCCTTAGGAATACCTGTGATTCTTCTATTTGGCTGTTTTACATAATCCTATATTTCTTATAAGCTTTGTTCATTCCTCTTAATTCTTTGTTCTTTATTTTTGACTAACTAAATTTATTGAAAAGCTCTCAGATTCTTTCTTCTTCCTGATCTAGTCTATTCTTAAAACTTTACACTGTTTATATTTCCTTAAATTTTTCATTTCTGGAAGTTCTATTTGGTTTTGGTTTAATATTTTGATATCTGTAGTGAATTTTTCATTCATTACCTGAGTTGTTTCCCTGGTTTCTTTCAGGTGGTTTACCATTTTCTTTTGGATTTCATTGAGCTTCCTTAGAATCCATATTTGGAATTCTTTATTTGTCATTTTAATATTTTCATTTTAGTTGGGGTCCATTCCTAGAGAGCTGATGTTCCCTTTTGGGGTGTCCTTTCACTCTGATTTTTCATACTTTCAAATTTCTTGCATTGATTTCTTCTCCTCTGAAGCAGCTATTATTTCTTATTTTGGGATTTTCTTTTGTTTAGATGGGGCTAGTTTTTCCCCTTCTCACTTGTAAGATTGTGTCTGCAGCATATGTTGGGTAAGAACCTTTGGCTTTGCTTCTGGGTGCTTTGATGGCTGTCTAGGTTCTGAATGGATATCTTGGTTATAGGCATCCTTAGTGTGATGGTTTTTTTAGTTGTTAGTTGTTTGCATGTTGTAGCAGTGGTGAGCTGTGTGTGTGGGCATCTTCCCAGGCTGTCTTTGAAGAGGGAGGATGGAGATCTTTAGAATCCTTTCTCTTTCCCCAGGCCTGTAATCTTCTTAACAGTGTGAATTGTGTTGGCACCCCCACTTTAATCGCTGAGAAAGTAGGTGGGGCTTGTGGGTAAGAATCAATCATATCTTGTATGATTGAGTCAGTAAATGTTGTAAAGGGCTGTGCAAGTTGACCTTCCTGTCAGTAGGTGGCACCTGCTGGAAAAAAACAGCTGCGGTGTTCTTTGGGGGAGCTGCAACTGGCTCTGCTCCTTCAGCAGAAGCATTTGAATGCCCCAGGTGGTAAGCAGGGCCCTGGAACTTTCAGGTAAGTCTTTATTCTCCACCACAGCAGAGGCAGGTTTGGGAGTAAGGCTGGGTGGGGCTGGGTTGGGTAAGCCTGCCCTCAGGCTCCACAAAAGCTTGTAAAGTAGCTGTCTCCATAAGGGTCAAAGTTCTGCTACCAGGCTTCTAGGGAAAGCAGCCAGGGAGGGGCTGAAGTGGCTCCGCCCAGCCAGAAAGTCTGCTTGTGAGAGAGGGGCCATCTGAGATTCACAATCTGGCTATCAGGAGGTTCCACTCTTCTCCCCCTTCTTCTGCTCTGCAGTATCCCTCCAGCATCTGCTAACAGGCAGGAGCACAAGCTAGCTGAGCTCCCCCTCTATGGTGCTATGAGCTGGGAGCTTCCCTGTCCAGGATCCCTTCCTGGGCTGAGAACATGGCCTTCCTGTGGGAGGAGGGGTGCTCTACAAGTGCACTATGGCTGGGACCTACACTGCACTCTCTTTACAGTTCTGCCCATAAGAGCTTCCTTGCCTCCTGAGAGTAGTTTACAAATCTCCCCTCTGTGACCCCAAGCAACACAATTGAGTCCTGGGGGTACAGGATCTGGCCTGCAGGCCTGTCCTGGGTCCCAGAAGATAAATCTCTGATTGTGCCAGGGAGAAGCATGCTGGTTCTGAGTTGCTTATGGAGTGCTCGAGCAGGTTTGATGTCCCTCTGCTTTGGGGTGTGCCCTGCTCTGAAGGAGCAGCCAGGCAGGTTGCACTGGGGAGGGCTGGTGAGCAGGGAGCTTATAGTCCAAACCACCCCTTAGTCCCCTGCAGGTCTTTAAGAGGAAAGGTTTGAGCTCCACTCTCTTTGGAAGCCTTGGTGTGGAGGATGCACCAACAGAGAGGAAGGAGCCAATCCTCAAAGTCCCAGCTCAATTATCTCTCTCAGCAGCCGTAGGAGGGGAGGGCAAGGGGAGGAAAAGAGTCTGAATGGTGGAAAGCTAGCAGCCTGGTTATCTCTGTCCCTCTATCCAGATGGGAGCCCGCCCAGAATGTCCAGGCTTTCCAGCTCCACAAATACCCTGGGACCCACCAGCCCCCTGTGCCTTCTGCAGTTTGGGCCAGAGTTGGGAAATGTTTGTGTGGTAACGAGTGGGATGAAAACTGAGGGGCTGAAGCCCCCTGGGAAGGACAAAGAGCGGCAGGTAGAGAAACATATGGTCCCTGCCCTCTCAGCTTGGCTGTGGTGTCAGGAAGTGACCATAGGGGGCTGTCAGCCTGCTTTTTTTTTTTCGGAAATGATAATATTTTATTATAGAAAAAGCACCTCAAATATAGGAGTTCATAAACATTGGTAGGTGAACAAGTGCAACTTTAAAAGTAAATACAAATTAAAGAGGCAAAACCTACAAGCATTTTGCCTTTAGGAGAAAATGTAATGTTCTCCTGCAGAGGTGATCCCACCCAGGACACAAATGCTTTGTCCTCAAGAAGCTCCCAGTTCACTGGTGGCAGCTGCTTTTGGACTCGTGAGGGTAGAAGGGCTCTCCAGCAGCTCCAGAGCCTGATGACTGCCAGAGATGTGAGGGAGGGAAAAATAAATCACTCCACTTAACCCTTTTTGCTGGACTCTAAGCCTCTCAGGGTTGATCTCTGCCCATATCTTGCTCCTTCTTAGTCTTCTCTGTAACTTCTTCCCATGGAATATCTGATAGATTCTGGAACTTTTCCCTGGTATTACAGCCAGTCTATGTTTGTTTGTTTTTCATCTAAAACTTTTCCTTCTTTTAAAACTTTTCCTTCTTTCTGAGATGATCTGGCACCTGATGTGTCTGGTCAGCCATGTTCTGTGGTGAGTTCCTATATATTTAAATATATGACCAATAAACTATTGCTGAAGCTAGTATATTCATAAACCTTTTGCCAAAAAATTAAATTAATTTGTCTAGTATGACACTTAAATATTATCACTGAATTTTGTTTCATTTTTTTTTTGCTTTTAATTGAGAGTGGGAACAGATAGAGTAATTTTATGGTTTCTTGCACTTTATGAACTATAGTAAGAAATAACTGACAGCCACAAAGTTATACCCATACAATCTAATTCTTAAAATGAAAGCTCTTTGTAATACATTATCTTTCCTTTTTGACTGTATTTTCTCATCTGAACAATGGAAATGAAATGCCTATGGGCTTTTAAGATGCAATAATGGTTATATAAGGGTTTTTAGCCTCATGAAAGATTTGAAGACAGTGGAAAGCCATCAAAGGCTTTTAAGCAGAGCATGAAACGAATTGATGTCTTTAAAAAGGCTAATTTAGCTGCTCTGAGTACATATTGTAGGGTTAATACTCATTAGGAGGAGGTATTGAAGTAGTTCATAAAACAGATAATCCTAGATGACAGTGGCTACCATCTACAGTGTATATATTTGAGTATATTGAGAGGAAAGTCATTGTCAGGGACAGATATTATCCTCAATTCCTTTAGCTTCTATCAAGAAAAATTTCCACTCCATTTTTTTTGATAGGGAAAATCATAGGGAGAATTGTTTCAGCTTCTCACTTCTCCAATTTCATTTCTCTTTTTGGATCTGTCTGCTAGCAGAGAAGGGTCTTCTGAACATGTCTACTCCTTACACTAAGGGGCCTGTCCAGGAAGCCAAGTCTATGGTTTATCCACAGTGACTAGTTGGGTAAGCCTTATTCAAATGTGGAGTATTAGGCAGCTCAATTTGTACACAATTCTAAATCAATCTTCAAATCCAGCTCTTCTTAAAATATGTTAATTTTCATCTTACGTCTCCCTTACTTAGGAAGCTACTAACTTATGATGGATATTATTTGGGGTCCCTGACACTCCCAATTATTATGATACAGTTTTAGACATGTGAAACATGAATGTATCTGTGATATCAAACCAGAGATGAAAACTTGACAATGGTATATACCACTTTGGAAATTGGAAGATAGTTCTAGGCTTAAAATATTAATATGGAATTTGTTAAAGGAGAAAAGAACACATAAATCCATTTAGTGAGAATAGAATATAATAGAAACCAGTACTGATGCCTGAAGAACTCCAAAGTTTAGCATTAAGATACAAGAGGGGGCCAGATAGGGGTTTGGGGGAGGGAGAGAAGAAACATCTAGAATTGTAAGAAGAAACCCATTAAAGTGTGCTATATGAGAAAAGAAGGAAGTACCAAAAAACAAAAAGAAAACACAAAAATAAAGTGTACTGTAGAGGACATATAAGATATGAAAAAATGTTTCCACTGGGCTTACCAATATAAATGTCATAAATATAAAACCTTATGTATATTTATAAATATTATTTAATAATTGTTCCACCCTCTTAATGAAAGTCTTTGGAGATGTATGCAATAAAGTACATCAATATAATAAAATAAATACTATACCAAGGGATGAAAAAATAAGAATCAAACAATGAACTACTTGGATTCTGTTAAAAAACAAAATACCCTACTTACTATAAGGATTGGGATCTGTTAAAAAACTAACAAACCTGCTTATTTATAAGGACTGGGATTTTAAATAACCACTCTGTTTATGCAGAAACCTTGGGTCTGAAATTCTTGTCTGCTAAAAAACTAAGGGATTAAACACATTTTGAAAAGAATTTATAGTATAATAACATAAAAGTTTAAATTTTTTGACAGTATGCTAGAATATTTATATATGAGAAATATAAAAATATTAACTTTAATATATTACATGAAAACAAATAAATGAATGTTATAGATATTTTTATGATTGGAGCAATTAATCTAATAAAAGCTATGTATGTATGCAAACATGGTTATATTTGTGTTTTGTGGCTAGCAAAAGAATGTTGAATATAGCTATCAAGTTATCAAAATTGTTTTTGTATGTTTAAAACACTTTGGCCTTGACTGACTTTTTACCCATATTCTAAGTTATATTTGTCAAGCCATTATGATTATTACACCATTATCCTGTATTATCCATTGCATATAATGAACATATATAATTCTGTATGTATTTATATAAGTACTGAGTATGATCTGCCTTACCTACTTGATTTATTAGTATGTTCACACTAAATACTTAAGGATCAAACTGCCCACATTAGTAATGAATTTCCTACTAGCGGTCTCCCTAGAATTGTGTAAGGATACCTAGGGTTTTCTCAGTTTAAGAGATCAGTTGAACTTCCATACAGCAGGGAGAGAGAGAAAAAAGATCTTGGATTATATAAAAATATTTGTGGCAGATGGTTTAAACTTTCTCACTCAATCCTCATTACAATATATTTCCAAATTAACTTTTTGTATAATGGTGTACAGGAAACTAAAAAATGCATTTCTTGATCTAACTTGCAGTTGATGTACAGGTATGTCATTTAATTCCTGACAAATACAATCATACAAGAAAGAAGTAAGCCCAGTAGCTGAAGAGTCTGTTTCTTCTACCTGACTTTTACTAACAAATGAAGGGGTTAAGACTTGTGATTGTAAAAGCCACCATATTTATAGAGAAATCTGTGGTCTGGATTACGATCAGCTAAGAAAACATGATCAAACAAAATCATTTCTGAAAAGAAACTGTTTTATTGTGCACTATTGGAAAATAATCAGCCGCCCCCTCACTATGGGATAAGTGGTGATGGAGGGAGTTGAGTAGCAATGGCGGAATTCTAGTATGTTTCTTGGCTGTTGAGATGTCAGTGGCAGTGGCAGCTGTGTTTTTACTAGACTAGTCCAATGGTATGTTGGGACTTTTTCCAAGCTCTTTTGGCAAGGCTTCATGGTCATCTTGAAGACTCTGCAATTCATGCAATATCTCATGTTAAATTATTTTCTAAATAAAAAGAGTAGTCTCTGATGTCTGAAAGTAAAAACAGTGACTGATATGATTACTGGTACCAGTATTGAAAGCAAGGCTTTGGTGCTTTTGTTCATTATTAACGGAATGATAATGGAGGAATACAGGAACACAAGCTAGGTGGAGTGGTCTGGCTGATATTAACAATAGTGGGCAGTTCAGGAACGAAAACAACAGCCCCAAGGTATTAAACTCTCAGGTTAACTCAGGGTCAGGACACTGGAGAAATTTTTTCTTTTTTTTCTTTTTCTTTTTCCTTTTTGGAGCCACAGTACTTAATGTACTTGAAAATCGGACTTAAGGTTTTACTTTGCATATTCCTGAAATACAGGGTATTTTAAATTCAAAGCCTCATCAAGCCTTCTATATTAAAAATAAAGATGTTGCTAGGGATAGAGTAGGATTTCAAAATTCAAAATGGATCCAGTTGGCATACTTGAAGGAAATCTGTTCTCAGGTCACTTTCTTTGTCTAATCAAATAAGCAGCTGTGAAATTCTTATGCTATTTAAAGTTCTGCCTCACTAAGAAATCTACTAAATAAAATATAAAATCAAAATATACTTTTACAATTATACCTCTATGCTTCCTGATTTTATTACTTGAGGTCTTTCTACCCACAATATTAATGAGAGTACATTTATATGATAATATTTTACTCTGAAACCTATACTTTTAATTGCATAAACTATAATTTGATTTAAGTTTCAAAATTTATTTCAGGTGTTAAAATGACATATTAACATAGAGATATGTTAGTAATAAAACAAGCATCCAAAATGCAAAGTCAATAGAAATGCTCCATTAATTAATCCAAAAGAATGCAGGGATTAGGTTTTAAATCAAAGCTTTTTACTTGTATATGGTTACAATAAAACAAATGAAAGTAGTAAGATTATTTTATATATAAACTCCATAATTCAACCAAAATGCTTCTTATTCTAGAGGCAAGAACATTGATTGGGACTAAGGATGGCATAAATATAGCTGAGAAACTCAGTTATATTTTACACTACTGTAATCACCTTCTGTTTTCCAAGCATTGACTTTTAACGCTTTAATCTACTTTCCACGAATACACACAAACCTAATGGATATTGGATGCTCAGCATGGGAAGGGTGGGAGGGGGCTGCAAGATGAAAAATTACCTATCAGGTACAATGTACACTATTCAGGTGATGGGTATATTAAAAGCCTGGATATCTCCACTATGCAATTCAGCCATATAAGAAAAAACCACCTATACCTAAAACTATTTAAATAAAAAAATAAAGAAAATTTATAAATTAATAATAAACAAAAAGTTTCCTTTTTATACATAATTCTAGTTATTTTTAATTATGTCATATCTGTGCTCAACATTCTTTAATACCTTCCCATTGTTCTTAAATTTTTCCTATGGCCCACAAGGTTCTTGCATAATCTCATTCCTGCTTACCTATATAGACTCATTTCGTGCTGTTTTTTCCCTTGTTCTAAACTACTGCTGTGCTCTAGTACAATAGGTCCCAACCTCCACAGGACTTTGTACAATGATTTCCTGAAACAACTTCTTCACCACCCACCCCCTGCAACTTAAGTAACCTATACATACCCTTTATTTTCTCAGAAAAGCCTTCCCTGAACTTTCAGAATAATTTGTATTTCTCTTTTATGTGCTCTCATAGCATCATGTGTTTTGCTTTTATGACTTATTTTATATCTGTAATGTTTGATCAAGTCTCTCCTATTATACTCTGAATGCCATAAATACAGAAAACTATTCTATCTTTGTGTTGTTGTTAATGATTATAAACTCAACGCCCGTAATTACACCTGTGCATAGTTAGGGCTTATTTAAAGCATTTTGCATAAAAAATGAATTCTATCAGCAATTTTTATGTTGACATTAATAATCACCTTTTTTTCCTGATTACATAGTCCATGCAGTGTAGTTGGCTAATGCAGATAGTGTCCTATGAAAATGTTACACCCAGATATTGTTCTCCTGTGTTCTACCTCCCATCTCTGTAGCTCCTAGAAAAGGTTAAGCCCAACTATAGCTGCCATTATCCAATTCATTCATTTACAGACACAGATTCAAGATCAAGAACTATCATTCAATGAAATTTAATTAAGGATAATATCTTGTGGAACTAATCTAAAGAAGAGCATATGAGAGATGGGTAACAGTATAGTCATTCCTCGATATTGTCAGGGGACTGATTTAGGATACCAAAATCTGGGTATGCTCAAGTCTCTTATATAAAATGAGATAGCATTTGCATATAACCTATATGCATCTTCCTGTATACTTTAAATCATCTCTAGATTACTTTACTAATACAATGTAAATGATATGTAAATAGTTGTTATACTGTATCACTTTTTATTTGTATTTTTATTGCCATGTAGTTATTTTATTTATTTATTTATTTATTTTTGAATTCTTTCAATTCACCAATGCGAAACCTGTGGATATGAAGGTCTGACTATAGATAGAAGAAAAAGTGTGTAAAATTATTATTTTTGAGACTAAATAGCAATCAATAAGATAACAGAAAAGAAATTCAGCTTATCACTTGATAAATATTCACTGAGCTCTTGTTATGTTCTTTGCATGGAGGATATAGTGGTGAAGTAGACAATTTGGGACTAATACATGAAAGTAAGCTAAATTCAGCATGGGGTTTAGTGTAGAATTAAAAGCTAAATCATAGTAAAACGTTCAGCAGGTTGGTGAATGTAAAAAAGATCTAGATGGAATTAAGTGTGGATTGCTAATATAAGCAGTATGAACTGTAGCATATAAATAATTATTTAAGAAGTACATTTATGTTTGTAGAAAGAACAAGTAAAAGTATAAGAAATACAAAGCTCAGGGCAAAGGAAATATGTACCTGAACTGCCTTTGAAATTAGGATGATGAGAAATAGAACAAAGAACATGGGGAACAAGTAAAGAAATGATCAGATAATTTTTATCTACTGATTCCTAAAGTTCGGGAAAAGAGTTTTAAGTTGTTAAATTACAAGCAGTTTCAGGAAATAAAGGTAGATTGGAAATTATTTGGAAAATTAATCTACAAGTATTTGAAAAGTTAAAAAATATACACTTCTAATGTAACTTCATATCTGATTGCTATGGATGTTAAGAAAAAGCAAGGAAAGAATAGCAAAGTTAGCAAATAAATTAGAGATAATGATTTAGATCTCATAATTCTAACACAGAGAGACAGCCAAATGATACAACTGCGAAAGGAAGATGAAATCCAGGAAAGCATTGAGTGTTATTCCCATAAAACTACATGTAGAAAGTCAGTATTAAAAATTATTTTTTAATAACTTCTGTGCTTTTATAACTACTATAAGAACACATTTGAAAGTGAGACAATAGGAAAGTTAGTTAAGAATACTTCTATATCTTTCAAAGTTCTTCATTGCAAAGAACAAAATTCTTTCTAGCTAATTAAAGCACAATGTGATTTTATAAGATAATAGTTACCTTACAGCATTTATAGAAGATACAGGGAATCAAATTTACGTGCTATACAGTGATAAACAAATAAAGCCAGGAGAAACACTAAACTGCATATAAACTATTGCTAAAGATGCTACCGCCCACCGGTGACCAGTCACCAACACTCTGCCACCGCTGCCTAAGAAAAAGAAAAGTGTCTCTCACAAGGTTCTCTCTGGGAACAGATGCCACTGCACATTGCTCTGCTTTGTCAAAATTAGGTAACATACAGCATGATAACTGCAAATAAATCTGTAAAATGTAGTTTTTGGCTTTCCAGCATTTATGATACAAACAAACATGCTAAAAGGGGGTTGGAATGGATGTGGAGAAACACATTTCTACATTTTCCATAACCTGGACCTCTTTGGCTCTATTCATCAGGACCCCAACATTATAAAAAAGGAATCTAGTATGAAATGTATTATGACAAGCATTACAAATAAATCTCTAGGATTAGAACTCTAAGGTAAGTCACAAAAAGTAGAGGTTGCCCAAGCAGGGCAATGATAGATAAGCCTTTATTTATTAGCTTCTCCAAATAGCTATTTGGAGAAAGCAGAGAGGTTAGAGGTGGTGGACAAGGAGGAATGTAAAAATGGGTCATTCAAACAATAGATGATTTTGGTAAGCTCAGAATACAAAATGTCAAAGAACAGTTAAAAAGATATTTACCCCATAAACACAAGAAGAATAGGGTGGCTAAATGCCTAAGATTTTGATTTAAAAACAATATGCAGATCAGTGGGTCTCAAGGAGATGTTGAAGGCAAAGCTGACAGTGCTTTCTTACCTCGCTGGTGTCTTTAATCAGCATGAATCAGCAAATTTTATCTGGAATAAAAGCCAGGAAAAACAACTCAGGAAGATAAAAGGGACACAGGATTTGTGAATATAGTTCACAGACACTAATTTAGATTTAAGGTTGGGAAGGCGAGTATTGGCTGTATTTGGAAAGACAATCAACTCAATAGGTGCAGGAGATCAGTTAAGGTAATGCTTACCATAGATTCGGCTTAACTGTTCTCCTAGAACTTATTAATATCTATATAACTTGTTAATTATATATCAGTAGGTAACAGAATAAGTTAAAAGTTTTAAATCCATTCATCATTACAAAAATACCTCTTGGGAAGCCAGAAGTAATCCCAAGGCAATATAGAGATGTTGCTATCTTACATGCTTGCCTTAGTCTGTTTGGGCTGCTACAGCAAAATAACATAGACCAAGAGAAATTTATTTCTCACAGTTCTGGAGGCTGGAAAATCCAAGATTAAGGCACCAGCAGAGTTGATATCTAGTGAGGGTCCATTAGCTGGTTCATAGATGGTGACTTCTAGCTGTGTCCTCACGTGGAGGAAGGGGCAAGGCAGCTCTCTGGGACCTCTTTTCTGAGAGCACTAATCCCATTGATGAGAGAATCTACCTTTATTAACTAATCACCTCCCAAAAGGACCCACCTTTTAATTACCTCACCTTGGACATTATGATTTCAGCATATAAATCTCAGAGTGACACAAACATCCAGTTCCTAGCAATGCCATAACATAGGCTGAGGGTCAGGTCCAATGAAATCTGAGCTTTTTTGAAGCTCTCTAATGAACTGAAAATAATACACTATATTCCAGGAAGCTGTGACAGATATCAACTTATTGAGGGATAATAAATTCTCTTTCTGCAATCTTCAAATGTTCTAGCAACACTGGTTTTCAAACCTGATGTTCCTTAGAGTCTTACTAATTTTATTTAGTCCAGTAAAAGGTAAAAATCCAAATTGTTCTAATAATATCAATCTACACTGATATGGTAACAGAGAACCTTGAAAAACTATACATATCTTAATTATAGCTAATTAATTCATTTATTCAAGAAATAGTTGATTCTAGGCACTGTGTTATAACAGGAAAAAAAACAAATTCCTGTTCTCCTAGCACTTATAAACTGGAGCTGGGAGACAAATAATAAAGAAGTATACAAATCCACATAGACTATGTCAGATGGCTTTATGTACTATGAAGAAAAATAAGACTGGGTAAGGGAGATAGAGACTGGAGTGGTTTACAGGGGATTGATATTCCATATAGTATATTGAGGCAAAGCCTTGCTGCTAAATGAACACCAGAGTAGTGGCCTGAGAGATGTGAGGTAATAAAACATGCAAATGTTTAAGGAAGGAGAATTCTAAGTAGAAGAGAAATCAGGGCCAAGGACCTGAGACAGAAGCATGCTTTTGATGGCCCAGTAAGCAAAGACACTTATGTGGCTGGAACAGAATAGAGAAGGTGAGAGAAGAAAGGAAGTCAAGAACTAGAACAACACCAGATCAAAATGTCCTGTGTGAGGGAACAGCGTTTTTAAACAGGTCTGAATTTTATCGTATATTAGTGCAGGAGTGTACTAATTGTATTTGTCCTCTATTTGCAACTGTGCAAATACATCTTTTTAAAAACTTGATTGTCCATCAAATTGGAATATGCTAGTCCATGGTACAATCCTTAAATTTTCTGAGTGTAATGAAAAGATGTGAGTAGAGAATTAAATATAATATCACATACTTTTTATTTTTTTGAATTTTTAAATAAGCAGATCCTTTAAGCAATATGACATTCTTCTTGAAGGGCAGGCTATGTAAGATTCATTTCTTTTTAGATTATTTTATCCTTAAATGTCTGATATGTGAGAGGGATGTAGAAAATTATAAAATTGTTTTGAGATGGATAATAGTTAATGAGAGTGTTAAATTTGTTAAGTATGATATGAAAAATTACTTTGCTTGTTCTTTTAAAGTGGGATAACATATTAACTTATTAAAATATAAAATAAAATGTTTAAATAAGTTTTCCACTAATGAAGAATAGGAAATTCCCACAAAACTGAAAAAAAAAACAAAAAACAAAAGTACCACATTCGATATCAATTTAATAACATTATAAATTGTGGTAAACATTGGCCATATGGTAAAAATAAACACAATATGCTCAACACAATATGCTCCGCCAAGTACACAAAGTATTGTACATGCAATAAGGAGTTGGGAGTGAAAAGCAACACAACAATAACAAAATATGTATGGCAGCAATCAAGATGGGATGCAACCAAATTGTGGTTTCCATTGAACATGTGCTGTTTGTGGGAATAGAGGTCTGAGGCAGGTTCTAATTTTATCATACATCCTATTTGCAGCAGGAGTGCACTAATTGCATTTTGTCCTCCATTTTCAACTGTGCAAATATACCTTTTTCTTTGATTGGCTGTCCATCAAATTGAAATATAATCTGCCTCCTTGACGCACCGTGCCATTTACAATATGCTTTTATTTCCTACATGCCAAAAAGTACTTTTTAAAGTAGATGTTTGCTGAAGACTAGCATACATGTAGAAAAGTGCTAAATCTAAATCTAAAGCCCTGATACATTTTTGCAAAATGAACCCACCATGTAAATGCCACCCTGATGAAGATAGGGAACAGGTGGGTTCTCAAACACATGGCGTGGAATTTTGAATTTAACGATGCCCATTACATCCAAACAGGGGTTCTAATTAGCATCACAGAACCTGAAAGAGCAGCATAATCACGATATATATCCACCTGTTAAAAAACATTTGAGAGATTAAAACACACAATATTACTCATATATAAGATGTAAGCAAGCAAATAGAGGTAAAGTATCCAAGGTCCTTAGAATTTCATAGAAGTGGTGAAAATATCTTTTAATAAAACTTGTAAGAAATCAATACCATAATATCTAAAAGAACAAATTTTTCAAAAGCATAAGGGAAATCTTTTTTAACATTTTCTTCACATTACCACCATAGTGTATAAAGGGAATTTTTTTTTCAATAACTTTCCTATTTTGAGAAAGTGCCTATGAGTCCCACTCATTCCTTCACACAGAAAAATACGTGACTTTTCTGGAGCGATGTGGGAACTTATTATGCTTTAAATTATGTTATTCTAGGGGTGAGGCTTCAAAAAGCAACCTGATCGATCATCTGCACTCTACAGAGTAGTAGGTTGTGACTTTCCAAAAATAAAGGCTTTCTGCCGGTATGAATTAATCTAACTTATTTTCAGTGAAAA
This sequence comes from Avahi laniger, assembly GCA_963575035.1. Taxonomy (NCBI): domain Eukaryota; kingdom Metazoa; phylum Chordata; class Mammalia; order Primates; family Indriidae; genus Avahi; species Avahi laniger. The sequence goes on along the minus strand of CAUYSK010122876.1, from coordinate 9,543 downwards.
ATAGGTATTCTGTTAGAGACAGCAGGCCTAAGTATTGTATAGGTTAAGGTTAAATATAAATAAACTGCTTCAAGACTCCAAAAGCAAGCAAGCAGAAAAATGTATGGAGTAACAACAGAGACTGGTCAAAAAATAAAATATAAGCACAATGAGTTTTATAATTTTTTCTAGAAGAGAAACCTGGCAATGTCCTCCAAGAGATGGTCAGATAATCCGTACTTCACCTTACTATTTTCATCTTAAAAAGTTGTCCTTTTGACACTCTCTGTATCAATTGATCTGACCCTATTATCATTCCTTTGTCTTCTTCATTCAAACTTTTTCTTTTTGCCGTCTGAAACTCCTACTCCATTATCAAAAATCCATCCCACCCTCACTTTCTTCAATGATTATTTCCTTCTTCTTCCAGTCTTAGGGGAAACTAGCACCCTCTGCAGTACTATCAAATAATGACTGCTGTTTTTCTAACATTCTGTGCACTACACCAGTGGTCCCCAACCTTTCTGGCACCAGGGACTGGTTTCACGGAAGATAATTTTTCCATGGACTGGGGTGGTAGGCAGATGGTTTCGGAATGATTCAAACACATTATATTTATTGTGCAATTTATTTCTATCATTATTACATTGCAATATATAATGAAATAATGATACAACTCACCATAATGCAAAATCGGTGGGAGCCCTGAGCTTGTTTTCCTACAACTAGATGAGTCTACTTCATAATCTTGTTTTGGTTGCTGTCACTGTAGAAAATCCTGCCTCCCAAAGATAGGATGTTGGAAATGGAACCAGGCTTTTCAGTGCTTTACGGCAATCTCAAGATATTCTGCCTTGACTTTAATCCAGAACATATGAAGAGTTGAAGTTGTCTCAAATACACTTTTAAGGCCACCGTCATTTGCTATGTCAAGCACTTGATCCTCTTGTACCACAGACAAAGTTGATTAACCTGGCTTATTCACCAATGGGTCACGGATCCACTCCTTCCCAGTTTGGGGGTCTTTTGTGATTGGGAAGTAATGCTCTAACTCTTGAAAGCTGAGATAGGTGATCATGCACCAGCTGGGAGAAAGGCAGCCCTGGCTCAGTCTCTTTCAAAAATCTCTGCTAATGCTTGAAACATGTCAAAAATCCAAATATTCACTCATCACCCCCATAATTCCAGTTTGGCTTTAAATACAGCCACTCTATCTTCTGACTTGAATACAGTTGTAGTTCTCCCCTGAAGTGACAGATTGGGTTTGTTGAGCAGGTTGAATATGTCACACAAATAAGCAAGTGTTGTTGCCCACTCTGTGTCACAGTGGTGACTGTTTTTCTAAAAGAAATCTCTGGACCAGCTCCTGTAACTCAAAGTCTCTAGCCGGTGACCTATCTTTAGAAAGCCATCACACTCGTGTGTGTAAGAGAAGACGTGTGTGCTCGGCATTCATCTCCTCATAGAGTTGCATGAATAGATGTGAGTTAAGGGCATGTACTTTAATGTGGTTGGTGATTTTAATCACATCCTGAAAAATGTTGTTTAGTTCAGGTGACATTTTTCAGCGAGCCAGCATTTCTCTATGGATGACACAGTATAGACTCACATTCAGAAGTGACCTCCCTGACCTGATAGTGAAACCAGAAAGATATCCAGTCATGGCAGCATATACTATGCATGTACTGACACAAAATGACCATTCAGTTTTCCTGATATGTAATCATTTAAAGACTTGAATAGTTCTGCAGCTGTAGTGTTGGTTGGCAGCAAAAGTGCACATAACATATCCTCGTTCAGATCCACCTGAAAAATATATTGCACAAAAATAGGTACTGTTGCCTGTTGTCAATATCTTTAGACTTGCCAACCTGGATTGCATACAATGATGACTCATTAATCCTCTCTAATAGTGGTGCCTCAATATCCTCTGCTATTTCATCAGTTCATCTAGATAATGGTGCTAGCCAAAAGAGGAACACATGCCACCTTTTGAACTACAGCCTCTCCTAAAAGTTCATGCCAAGGGTTCTTAGCAGCAGGCAGGATCAACTCTTCATCAACAGTCAAGGGCTTCTTAGCTTAGCAATGCGGTAGCCACTAACAATGATGCTCCCAGTGCAGACACATTCGATGAAGTGGTGGCCTTCAGTAATTGCTTCTGTTCTTCATGTTCACATTTTTTTTTCTTTTGAAAAACTCCAAAGGCTTGTCTTTTAATGCAGAGTGCTTGGTTTTCGTGTGATGAAGCAGTTTTGAAGGTGTCATGGCTTCATTGGATAGCTTGTCACCACATATTATACAAAGCAGGTTTGGAGGATGTGAATCACCTGTTGCAATGAACCCATAATTTAAACAGGACACTTGGTATTTTCTTTCAAATGCAGCTTTCATTTGTTGGCAGTCTCAGGGTCTTGTGTTGTCTCATCATTGGGTCTTTCCCCCTTTTCAAAGAAGCCCTCCAGTGACATTTGTTTTTTATTCATTTTTGCTAGGGTTAGATTGTTGGTTTGCCAAAATTATGACTGAGACAAGTGCACAGTACAGGGAAGAGACATGGATGGAAGTGGTAAATAAAATAATGGGTGGATCACGTGCAGACTAAAATAAGTGTCAGATTCTGACTCAAAGTCTGCCACCAGACGCAGCTGTACAATTGAAGTACATTAACTCACTTGCCACTATAAAGCCTGCCACCAGATGCAGCTTAATTGTCACTTGCCACTTACTGATAGGGTTTTGATATAAGTCTGCAAGCAATTGATTTATTATGGTCTCCATGCAGTCAAACCTCTCTGCTAATGAGAGTCTGTATTTGCAGCCACTTCCCAGTGCTAGCATCATGGCCTCAGCTCCACCTCGGATCATCAGGCATTAGATTCGCATAAGGAGCGCAACCTAGAGTCCTTGCATGCGCAGCTTACAGTAGAGTTCGCACTCCTATGAGAATCTAATGCCACCACTGATCTGACAGGTGGCAGAGCTCAGGTGGTGATGTGAGCCATGAGGAATGGCTGTAAATACAGAAGAAGCTTCGCTTGCTCACCCCACTGCTCACCTCCTTCTGTGCCCCAGTTCCTAACAAGTCACGCACCAGTACCATTCTGCAGCCCGGGGATTGAGGACAGTGGCACTACACTGTGTAGAAGCAGGGCTTATGATTTCCTCTCCATGAGAGTCATTGCCAGCCAAGTAAGTCTCTGATAACTTATAAACATCCAGAGAAAACAATAAACAAAACAAACAAATGTACACATGCACACAGGCAAACTAAAACTGCTTTGTTGAGGTTTGTCTACCACAATCTTCTGATGTTGACTGTCATTGACAAACATCCTGATTATGCCTCCTCATTTGCTAAAAACCATGACGATTAGATCACCAGTCAAGTCATGCAATTGTTTTGACCCACACAGCACTTCCACCTCGGTTCACTGGCCTCATCATCTCCAAATGTTTCCTCTAGTCCACTCTGACAACTCTTTTCCACAGCCAAAATTTGACATTCACCTGAATCTGCTCTAGCTTTCAATACTTAGAAATCCTACTCTGTGAATTAATCCCTAATTCTTCCAGCTTATTTGCAGACCTCATGGATATATCTAATAGCATACATTTCTGTTTATTTGCTGATTATCCTTAACATTTAGATTCCATGGATTATAGTTTTTTGCTATTGTCTTGCCATTATTTTAACCTCCTTGATTCTTAATCTCTTTACTATATTTATCCATAAAAATTATACCTTAAGGCAAATATAACTTCCTTTTAAATTTCCTCTGCTTCATGGACATAATCAAAAAACAAGGATGACTAGTTTTTGTATAAATTTGTGTTCACCAAACTGAAAATATCTCTTAAAGTTGCCTAGAAACTTTTTTCAGTTCACTTCTCCCATATCCTAAAATAGCTATTTCAAACCTTCACTCCTCTCAAGACTCTGATTACTCCCCACATTTTACCCATGGTCCTCAACAAATAGCCTTCTATGCTATTAATAAATGAAAAAAAGAAGGGAGGGAAGGAGAGAAGGAGGGAAGGAAGGAAGAAAGGAAGGAAGGAAAAGAAGGAAGGAAGGAAGGAAGGAAGGAAGGAAGGAAGGAAGGAAGGAAGGAAGGAAGGAAGGAAGGAAGGAAGGAAGGAAGGAAGGAGAAAGAACTGATTCCCAGAGCTTTTTCAATTTAAAAAAAAATGTGCAAATATTTTTGCTTCAAAAATCACAATTTATTCTCCTATCCTAATACAAAGCAGGAGTTTTTTTCTTCTTGCTAAAATCAATCCCTTCACTCATGTTTTAAACTCTTTTCCAGTAGATATGCTGTATCCTTAATGATCTCTCGTTACTTTTATGTATCCATCCTCTTCCTTTGTACTAGTACGTTTCCATCAACATGATCAGATATCCATGCCTAATAACATTGCCCAGCAAACTCACTACTTTCTATTATGTTTTAAAACCAATCTTTTGAAAGCAGTGCCTCTATTATGTATTCATATTTCTTATTCCTTTATGCATTTCTCAACTGATTTCAACTTCCACCAGTCAATATCAACAAGAGCACACTTGCCAAGTCACACATGGAATCGTGTTTCCAAAACCAACAGGTGTTTTTCCAGCCATCAGACTGGTCTCTCTAGACGCATTTTATTTGTCCCTTTGTTTCTGAGACACTGACATCTGCAGGCATTTCTCCTATATACCTGTCTGCTTTGTTTCAGGCCCCTTTGCCAGCTTCACTCTTTTCCTCACTTTCTTGATACTTTACTCTATACTGTATCTACAGTCAATTCCACATACCTCAAGTTGTATTTATTGTATATTTATGACTCTCAAGCCTGTACTTCCATCACAGCCCTCTCTTGTTATCTCCAAACCTGCATAACAACATAAAAAATACCTGACACTTCATATGTGTCAAACACTATTCACAGTAATTTGCGTATATTCTTACAATATCCAATGAGGCAGATATATCGAGTAGTCTCATTATAAATATAATAAAAGTGAAACGTAAAGAATGAAAATAACTGGCCCATGGTTACACAGGTAGAGTTTCTGGAAAAGAGAATCAAACAATCCAGTTAGCCTCAGGTCACACGTCACTCTGTCTCCAGTTGCTTAGTCAATATTCCCATTTGGATGACCTCAGGGATGGTAAACTGAAGATGTCCAATATTGAATCCGTGTTATTTTCAAACACTACTCCTTTTGTGCCTTTTTAAATCTAAGTAAATGACATTTCCTATCTAGAAGATTAAAAAAAAAAACTAAATTTCTACCTCACACATTCCTTCCCAGTAAAATTCATATTCATCAATCCAATGAGTTTAACTGATTTTGGAGTTTAACAACTCCTTTAACGCCACATCACCACAACACAAAATAAAACCACAATAATCTCTTGTCTAGATAGCTATAATAGTCTCCTAACTTGCTTCTTTACATCCAATCTTGAACACCAATTATTTTCCCTTATTGGAACACTCAAATCACATGTAATTTAAGTGCTTACAACTTTGTAAATTGCTTCCAAATACCTTAAAATAAAGTTTAAGTTTCTTTATATGCTTGACAGTTCACCCTTTTATTAATGTTAGACAATGTTCCAGGTGGTATATTCTCTATTAGACCAGACATCTGGGTAGATATATGGAATAGGGATCCTTTTCCCCTTTCTTAAGGTAAAATTTGATCAAGCAGAAATAAATTTGAATGTATTAAGCTACTCAGATATGTTTGTTTTTTGTTATTACTACTGTAACATAAGCCCAGTAAAATCTGATTAATACTTTATGCTCCTCCACAGTAGTTGACACACTTGAAATTATTTGATTATTTGCAATATTTATTTTAAAATTCCTCTTGCTGATAGACTATAGCTTGATGAAGAGAGAAATCTTATCAGTCCAATTTACCACTGTAGTGTGTGCCTAACTTAGTAGCTTGCTTATGATAAAAATACATAATAAACAGTAAATAGTGTATGTGTTTTTATAGTATATACCCATATATATGTATGTGTGTGTGTGAAGCACCCTCTAGCTTCATTAATGTTATATTCCAAGAGAAAAACCACCTAAGTAAGCAACAGTAATATAAATCATGGTAAATCTACTTTCTGCTACAGAAGAAATGCAAGATAATAGTGGGATCCAGAGAAAGCAATCCTACACCAAGAAGCTGAAGTCTCATCATGTAGATATGTAATTTATGAGTTGGATTCAAAAACTAATCTTTTAATTCACAAAAGAACAAACATGTTAATTAATTTGCATAAAGTTTAGGTGCCTAATACCAAAATGGAATGAAATATATATTGCAGTCAAACATCAACATGTTAGAATTTACTACCTGACCCTCTCACCTTTCAGTATTTTGTAATATTAAGACTTTTCAAAAATGTTCAGTGGCCGGGCGCGGTGGCTGACGTCTGTAATCTTAGCTCTCTGGGAGGCCGAGGTGGGCGGATTGTTTGAGCTCAGGAGTTCGAGACCAGCCTGAGCAAGAGTGAGACCCCGTCTCTACTAAAAATAAAAAGAAATTAATTCGACAACTAAAAATATATAGAAAAAATTAGCCGGGCATGGTGGTGCATGCCTGTAGTCCCAGCTACTTGGGAGGCTGAGGCAGTAGGATCACTTGAGCCCAGGAGTTTGAGGTTGCTGTGAGCTAGGCTGACGCCATGGCATTCGTCCCGGGCAACAGAGTGAGACTCTGTCACAAAAAAAAAAAAAAAAAAAAAAAGTTCAGTAACCTATTTTCATATTTGGTTTTTTTAAACCTTTCTGTGTAGCTAAGCAATTTCCAAAATTTAAAATGCATATAAATTATTGTATTGTACAATGTTACAATACAATACAAAGTTACAACACAAAGTTGTATTGTACAATGTTATGTTATTGCTGATTATAGGCAATTAAGAAAATTTTAAGTATACTCTTTAATCTTTATTATTTTGTACTTATTCTCTAACTTGAGAACCTAAGTAAGATGGAATTCTTCAATGCTAGAGAAGGGCACATAGAGAAACCGATAGTTTAGCTGATATCTACAAAATGAGAAGGAATTGGCCAGGTGACAACAGCATCCATCAAAGTCTAGAGGAATGGAAGAGCTTGATATTATTGAAAAATTTAGAAAATAATCAATATGGATGGGATTCAAAATGTAAATGTGTGTGGGAGGTAAGATGGAAGGCACATAAAAAAGGCTGGAGAGACATATGAGACATGTATAGGTTACAGATATTGAAGGATTTGTAATCTACACTAAGAAGTTTTGTTTGAAGGGATAGAACATCACTGGAAAGTTTTAAATAATGAAATAGTTCTTCATAATTTGAGTACATACACATTGCTGTGTAACACTGATATGATATTTGATCTAATGTAGTTAATGGTTTAGAGGAACTCAAATAAACAAATCACAGTAGCATTTCAATACGATCCTTTTGGATGATTTATAGGATGTTCAAATCTACAGAAGAGTTTTCCAGAGGCCACATGACATGTAATATTATAATAAATTGAATATCAGAATAAACATGATAATCCAAATGATGCTATTAAGCCTGAAACTGAAGAAATCTGCAGAAGTGTAAAGCTACTATTCTTACTAATTTTTTGTTCTGTAAAATATTTTTCAGAAAAAAAAGTAATTTATGTTAGCATGCAATTGGTTTTTTTAATGGATTAAGTATTTTTAAAGTTCTTAGTCTCAAAATATGATAAGGTAATTCTAAGTAGATATAATTCACATAAATAATATTTTGGTGACCTCAATAATTGTTAAAGTGGCAAGAGGTCCTGAAACCAAAACTTTTGAGATCTATTCTTACATTGGATAGAGAATTTAAGTTTATATTTTTTTCCTTTTTAAAATCATTACCTGTGTCTTTGTGTGTGTGTGTGTGTGTGGTCTATGTAATCAATGATCCCTAATTAGAGATGGAGAAAATATTTTTTTTCATTTATAAGAGATTTTCCAAAATACAGACAAATTTTAAGCAAATTTACTTTGCATTTTCTAGAGTCTGTGTTATCTGCTAAATATACATTACACATTTTTAGCAAACCAAAAATAAAGCTGTCTCTAGAATTTTTAAACATGTGTAATGCACTGCAATCTCTATAGAACATCTACTATCTTACTGTTTCACACATGTTTTTTCCATGAATTAAATTGCTAGAATATCCATAAAATCATACCTTTGTGCAAAGGTTTTCTAATAGTTAATATTAATGAAGTAATAACCTTTCCTACTGATATAATATATATTTTAGAGATGCATTATGTAGCTAAATTCTTGTCATGCAGGAATGTTCAATTCAACTGAGAAAAGTAAGAAAAATTTAAAGAAAAATGAAGGAGGAAGAAAAAGAAATTCACTAATGTGCATATGTATCAGTGCACATGGTCCATTCGACCCAATTACTTCGTTACTTTTTCTTACCTCCTCTGATTTCCGACCTGATAATTTCTCAGTAATTATGGTTTAGAGAACTGGAGCCTGTGAAAGTCTTAACGCATGAAGTTTCATAATGTTTTCTTTCAACTTGAAGCTTGGAGAGACAACCTTAACCCAAGTCTCTGTTAAAAACTGACTGCAGGATAATTGTGCTCTGGGAGACAGCGCATGTATGAGTGCTGTAAGCGCTGGAAAGCAGCCTGAGTTGAGAGATTGAAGGCAAAAGATTGGGATTATTTTCATTTTTCACAGTCAATGACCAAGCACTCTCTGAGTAGTTTAGACCATGAAAAGTATTACAAAACTACTAACCAGTCCTGTAGTTTGAGAGGCAGCAAGGTATAATAGAAAAATCTTGGGCTTTTATTTTAAACAGACTTACTTGACAGCTAATTAAAAATTTTGTAAATTAATAGGTGGGTGAATGTAGGTAACTTATCTACATATGTTTGTCTGATTGCTCATTATGAAAATAAGCGTAATATTACCTTTCAGGAAATTGATGGGTTTTCATGATAACATGTGTGTATATGTTTGAACAGTCTATGGCACAAAATAGGTGTTCAATAATTATTTTTCTGATTTTATCATAAAACATTCTTATTTTAAATGCCTAAGAACATGTATTTCTTATCCAATTTGCAAACATTTTTAATTCAAATTAGATGTTTATTATATATCTAGTTCAAGTCATATTAAGAGATTATTTGAAACAGTAACTTCTCCATCACTCATTTTTATGATTTATTTGATAAATCAAAGTTTATAGAGTGGTCCAACTTTTTAATCTAATAGTTTTAATATCTTATGAAAATATAATAAACATAACAAATTATGTTTTCCTTTATATATGAGAGATGTATTTTTTTTTTTTTTTGAGACAGAGTCTCACTGTGTTGCCCGGGCTAGAGTGAGTGCCGTGGCGTCAGCCTAGCTCATAGCAACCTCAAACTCCTGGGCTCAAGTGATCCTACTGCCTCAGTCTCCCGAGTAGCTGGGACTACAGGCATGCGCCACCATGCCCGGCTAATTTTTTCTATATATTTGTAGTTGTCCAGATAATTTCTTTCTATTTTTTTAGTAGAGACGGGGTCTC
>CAUYSK010122875.1:0-13894 GCA_963575035.1 Avahi laniger | reverse complement strand
GAAAGAAATTAGCGGGACAACTAAAAATATATAGAAAAAATTAGCCAGGCATGGTGGCGCATGCCTGTAGTCCCAGCTACTCGGGAGGCTGAGGCAGAAGGATTGCTTGAGCCCAGGAGTTTGAGGTTACTGTGAGCTAGGCTGACAGCACTCTAGCCTGGGCAATAGAGCGAGACTCTGTCTCCAAAAAAAAGAAAGAAAGAAGAGGTTTTGGACATAAAGACCACAATCACATTATCTTCAAGGAACAAGTTTAGAGCAGTGGTAGTGGAAAGAAGTTCTTGTCAGCAAGATACTGTGGTTTTATTGTGTAGGATTGTCTCAAATCTGTATGGTTATACTAACTTGAAAAATATCTCTGATCTAGATTGCAGATGGACAGAGAGAGCTTATTGAGTCATATAGTGTCAAAAAGAGACACTTTATTGGAAATACAAGCATGGATGCTGGCTTATCATTCATCATGGCTAACCATGGAAAAGTGAAAGCAAATGATATTGTTTTTGATCCATTTGTTGGAACAGGTATTTTTATTTAACTGTTAAGCTAGTATGGAAATATTGCTTGTGTATTAGTGAAGCCCATAGCAATAGTTTTGCTAAAAGATTAAATGTACAGAATAATCTTCTAGTTATTATTGGATAGTGGCTAAGAGACAATCACATACTTGTGTAATAGCTGGTATTTAACACTTGCCACTGCAGTGATTATGCAGATAGAATTTTGTGGGTCTTATTCCAAGTAAACCACTAGGGGGGAGCATACATCTAATTTTTTTTAATAGCAGAAGAACTTACAATATTATACATTGTGGAAATGTTGTAAAGCTGTATAGTTTATATAGATAGGAAAACCCTTGGTGAGGAAGAGAGATTTGAATGACAAGATGGATTTATCCTTTTAAGTTAATAACCATATATTTAGATGGAAAAAATAGTTAATGTATTCTGGTTTTGATTTGGTTTGTGGAGGTTTATAAATAGGTATGAAAATAAGAAAGGCGATGAAATATTAATGGGCTAGAGGTCACTGTGGCAATGAGCTGGGTTCTGTGTGCACTTGATTGGGATGCTCTTGTAATTAACTTTTTGTGGAAATCCTAAAATGCCAAGTTTACTTCATTCGACTCTGAAGACTTTTTCCTCCTCCAGCTCATTTTGCTTGACCTTGCCCATATCGTACCCAGGAAGTACTCACAGTTAGATTTGTCTGGCCAAACCCATTGTGGCTAAGTTTGTGGTCGCAGCCTCTCCCTGTAAGTGTCTTTCCCTTTGAGCATTGATAATGCAAAGCTAACATTTGTTGAATAGTAAATGTGTCAGGTACTATGCTATGCACTCTAATGTTATTATCTAGTTTAATTCTTATAACAACTAATATGGATGTACTTTTTAAAATTTTCTTAAGGAGATTATGACACAGAGAGAGGTTAAGTGACTTGGCCAAGATTATGCAGCATATATGTTTCATAGGATTCAGACTCAAGCAGTCCAGCTCCCGAGCTCATTCTCTTAACTGCTGTCAGGGAGCTGCCTCTCTCTGTTTTAGGATGTGCCAGCCAGCCATTAGACCATACACTAACTTGAGCAATATGACCACACAGGATTAGGAAGATGTAGTATCAAGGCTGAGATTTCTAACTGATGGAATGATTTCTTGTGTTTGTTGTTGTTGGATTAATTCATTTGTGAGTCATTCTTCTCCCACTCTACTAGTGTCTCCATACAGTCCATCCCCAACATACTGTCTTTTCTTTCCCATCCTCATTATCCTGAGTTCTCCCCCCACATTTTAAACTTTCTATTGGAAATAACACTAAACTTACAGAAAAGTTACAGGAATAAAAATAGAACAAAGAACATGCATGTATCTTTAACTCAGCTTAAGCTATTATTAACATTTGGCCTCATTTGCCTTACCGTTTGTTCTATTTATGTTTATATATGTAATATTTTCTTTGCTGTATCATTTGAGAGTTGTATCCATCATATCCCTTTACCCCTCAAATATTTGTTTCTTAAGAATAAGGGTATGTTTTCTTACATAACCACAGTGTAGTTTTTAATGTTAGTAAATGTATTAATATACTACTTGAATATTCATATTCATATTCCAGTGTTGTCAGTTGTCCCCATGATGTCATCGATAGCATCTTTTTCCCTTTCTGGTGTAGGATCAGGTATCGTATTTTATTGTCAGTGTTTCTTTGATCTCTTCCATTTGCAACATAGGCAAAGACTTTTTTTAAGTTAAATTTGTACTTTCGAAGAATGCTATCTCTCCTCCCTTTGTTTTTTATCTAGAATGTTTCTTATTTTGGATTGTTTGATGTTTCCTCATGATTTGATTTAGGTTGAACATTCCTAGCTGGACAAAATCAGTGATTTTGTATCCTTGTCACGGTATACACACGGTAGCTCTCTACCCCTCACTGGTAATGTTAATTTTAATCAGCTAACCAAGGTAGTATTTGATTTTTCCACTGTATGATTACTGTTTTTTTTTCCTTGCCATTATTAAGCAGTCTATGGGAGACACATTAAGGCTATGTTAATATTTTGTCCCTTATCCAAATTCCCCCTCACCCCTGTCAGGCTGTCCATTGATGATTCTTGCCTGAACCAGTCTTTACTTTGATGGTTTCAAAGGGATAATTTTCCAACTCTAGCATTCCCTCTGTAGTTACCTGTCAATACTCATTATTCTGTTGTAAGCAAAAGCCCTTTCTTCTCTTCCACATATTTATTTATCTATTTATTATTAATATAAGCTAGTGGTTCCTGCTTTCCCCCCAGTGGTCTATAATTCACTGTGTTCCTTAATTATTTGGTTGCTAAAATTGTCCCAGATTTGCCCAGTAAGAGCCCTTTCACAGTGAATCTGTATTTTGTTTGTTTTGAGCGCTTCCTTGCTTTCTGACTTCTCTCCTACCTGTTCAAACTATGGCATCAGTCATTTCTCCAAGGAACCCTTCTTTATTTTAAGTAGGGAGATGGTAGTAAACACCAAGATCTGGGTTCTAGACCCTTTCAGTGGACAAGCCAGGAAACATGTATATGTGTATATATACAAAATGTGCATAAGTGCATATGTAAGTACCCATGCATGTATTCCTACATACTGTGTGTGTGTCCACATATAAATGCAGATAAATATTTTAGAAATTGTGAATTTGCACATATACTACAAATTACAATCTAACTTTATGGATTTTTTTTGCCTACCCCATACCATATTTATAAACACCTTCTTCCACAATAAGGACCCGGGTTCCTATCAACATCAACACATTTACTCTTTTGCTCATTCCTATAATATTTCTAAAATAGTTTCAAATTGCTTTGTTCATGCTATTTCAAAAAAATCCTGTTAAAAAGAGTTTAGGATGTATTTTCAGTTCTCTATCCTAAGGGGAAATAAAGTCAAATATTGTGCTTGCTTCTTTTCCCCCTTCCTTTAAATTTCTGTTGGGTTTATTTGTTCCATTTTCCCTCAGTTTTAGTTTGTTATTGTTGTTTTTCAAGACAAAGCCTTGCTCTGTTTACCTGGGCTAGAGTGCAGTGGCGTCATCATAGCTCACTGCAACTTCATTCTCCTGAGCTCAAGTGATCCTCCTGCCTCAGCCTCCCAAGTAGCTGCTACTGTAGGCACATGCTACCATGCCTGGCTAATTTTTCTAGTTTTTTTGTAGAGACGGGATCTTGCTTTGCTCAGGCTGGTCTTGAGCTCCTGGCCTCAAGCAATCCTCCTGCCTCAGCCTCCCAAAGTGTTAGTATTTATTACAGGCGTGAGCCACTGCGCCCAGCTGAGATTATTTTCTTATATGATGTCAAGAATGGATCTAACTTATATTTTTCTAAAAGCTAAAGCCTTTATTAATGTTTAATCTTGTTCTTAGACTTTAAAAACTTTTTCTGTGAAGTGAGAAGAATACATACATGCACAAAATGATTAATATGTACCACATGCATAGACTAGATGATAGAGTTTAAAAATAGAGTTGCCAGTGTAGGTAACATTTTTTTGCATTGATGTAGATGAGGCTGGGGATATATGAAATTCTAACTTCACAGAAGTCAGTGTGAATCCTTAGTGTGGTGAGGGGCATGGAGACCTGTTTCTATTTATTTTAGGATAGCTCCTCACAGTGGTTGCATGTTTTGATCATCTGACTGTTCGTGTATGAAAGGAGGATCTTTGCAAAGATACTGCTAAAATACATTTTCACAACTTGTGTTTGTAGTTTAAGCATAGCTTTAGGACATTAATCAGTTTTTGATAGTTCTGTTTTAAAACTGGTAATAACCAATAATTGTGAATAGACATAGTCTTAAGCACAATTTATCCTCTCTCTTGGGCCTTTTGCCTCACTGATGGGTAGTACCTTCTGAAGGACTGGAGAAATACATAGCCCTTTGCCCTCCTCCATGGCCATAGTTTTTCACAATTATTTGATATTTTTTCTTTCAGTTTCCTTTTTGTATTTTTTTTAAAATTCAGGTGTATCTAATCCTTTTTCCATTTTCAAGGTACAAAACTGAAATGTAAGTAGTTTCCCAAATATATTACTCACTGACTACTCATGTCTTGTGAGTAGGGTAGAAAGCTTCTGGGAAATTGAAAGGAGAGATATAATCTTTTCCTGCCTAAATTCTTTTCCTTTTTCTTTTAGATAGTTTGCTATCTAAGTTGTTTGGAATGTCATGAGCTGCAGAAACACGCTTTCTTTTCTATTTTAGCAAATACATTGATTTTCATTTTAGTAAGATTTTTTTAAAGTTGTGTATTTCCACTTTCCCATTCAATCAGCTCTCAGTACTTAGAAATTACTACTGTTTGCATATGAGTTTGGCTAAAGGACTGATCAGCATGAATTTATTGAATACCTGTAATGGCACAGCCCTGCTTGTGATATGGTATAAGACTTGTGAATGGTACACAACTGTCATTAACTGAGTGCACAGCTTTACTTACTTCATGTAATTTGTTTAGTAACAAATCTTCCTTTTGTTTATCTGTTTGGTGAGTTAACGTGTATTTACTTCCGTTGGTGCTGACTCTAAAGGAGTTACTATGGTATAAAGACAAGAACAAATAGAGTGAATTAAATCTTTACAAATTGAATTTGGGCAAGATTCTTAACTTGTGTGGGTCTCAATTCCATTATTTGTAAAATGGTAGTAATATATTGTGAGAATTAAGTGAGGTAATATATGTATATAATATTCCTAGGAAGTTGCCTGACACATGGTGGATGTTCAGTGAACTGTAATGGTTATTATTATTTTTTAATTATTGATAAAAACTTAAGTGCCTTTTTGGTGATAGTTGCTAGATATAGCTAATATTAAATGGTGATGTTGAAGAATTTGACTATGAATTTATTTTCTAGTCCATTTTTTGGCTGATTTCCAAGATATTCATAATTTACAACTATTGGCAAATTATAGCAGCAGGCAGGGAAATTGAAACTTAATATTGTACAAGTCTAATTCTTTGTTTATGGTTAAAATAATTGGTACAAGTGTATGCTGATTGCCTTAGGTAATTTAGAGCTCTGCAACCATGTCTCTCTGATTCCTTCTCATGCCCTCTCTCAAGTGAGTCAGCTCCTCCAGTAATGAGAATGCACCCAGGAGACTAATGTATACTCCTTGGCATTGTCTACCTTCAGGTGACCCATAGGTGTAAGGAAAGGAGTGTAGCTCCTTTGGAAATTTGTCATTGCACAATAGTAGACACAGGAGTCAGGAGTTGGGAAGCTGACCGTCCTAGTTCTGGTAGGGAGACCTAGGGGAGGAAAAGAGAAAGCTGGGAGAGTTGAGATAATGTATCTCTGTAGGTCTGGGTAATATCCTCGCTTCCCATTTTTTCTAGTACTCCTTGTAGTCTCCTCTTCCTGGGTCTCATAGTTAGTCTAGCAGGGTTTCTATTTTTAGCAGTATTCTTTTGCTCAGGATACTAGTTTAATTTATTTAAGTAGAGTTCTTTTTTAAAAAGAATAAAATAGATGCAATAATATTACCATTTTTCTTCATTTTTTTCCCTTTCTCTCAGCAAAACCAAAGCCCAGTCTCTCATTTCCCCACATTTGCAAAGCTTTCCACTTAGGTCTCTAAAGATAAAAATCATGAGTTTCCATATCATAGAATAAATTCTACTTATTATCGTATCCTTTTGCCTGTAAGATATTACCCTACCCTTAAAGTGGTTACTATTTAAGTGATGAGAATTTGAAACACCGAGTTGCTGGTCTAGATCCCATATGCTGCATTTTTACTTTTGATGACATAAAAAGAAATGAGTGAGTCACGTTATCTGCCTTCTTGACACTTCACCCTCCTTTTGTAGCACCCAAAAAGCGTTCAAGAAAACTCAAACTGAGGTCTAACTAAATGCAAAAAGTATATCAGTTTAATCAAAAGAACAACTAGATGACTAACAGTGATTACCCAGTGACCAGTTCAGAGAAGCTAATTTATTATGATTTTATTTTTAAAGATTAAAAGCTTAAAAAGCACAAAGTTGACTATCAGATGCAGTCTAACAGATTATTCATCTCCTTTCAGCAGTGTACTGTAAATTGGGTCTTCTCAAAACTCACTCTAACCAAATGGATAAGGTTCTGTTTAAGGAAGCACAGGAAAGCTTTTCTGTTCCCCTTGACAACTAGTTCTTCTAGGTGAGTATCTGCCTTAATTGGCAGAATTGTAGTAATTCCTCATAATTTGGGTGAAGTGACTTTGTGACTATTTCAAGTCATCACATACACTGCCTTTCCTAAATATGGGCTGTTCCATTTCCAAAGCAAGAGTTATGTGGACTTTTTTTTTAACCTTCCCTCTCACATAAACGCTTTTTGTAGTTATGAGAGGACCTAGGTTTTGGTTTCTGCTGTACTTTTAGTCTTCCATTTCTCTTTTTCATGGGCTCCCATAGGAACTAGTCAGTTATAATATATTCATGAGCAAAATATTTTTCAGTACATGTTACCAGACTATGTTTTAAATGGCTATGGAAGGAACACCATTAATTTATAGACCTTGACCCTCTGGAGGCACTACCCATCTTAATTTCAGAGATTACATTTCAAAAGGATGTAGGGAAAGAGTCCTAGTTTTTTTTTCCTTGTCCAAGTCTGTGCATATTTTATAGTCTAAGAATATATTTATTATTTCAACTTGACTGGCAGACCTTTCTACAGTGTAGCTAATTAGGACTTGCCCAAGCACTAAAAGCCTTTTAATTTGAATGATTACACAAAGTGAAGTTTAATGAAAAATACAATTATTA
The DNA here is from genome assembly GCA_963575035.1 of Avahi laniger. NCBI lineage: Eukaryota > Metazoa > Chordata > Mammalia > Primates > Indriidae > Avahi > Avahi laniger. The sequence goes on along the minus strand of CAUYSK010122875.1, from coordinate 6,601 downwards.
AAAATTTATTTAACTTTGTAAAATTTTTTTCTTAAACAATTTAAAAATACCATTACCTTTTATTTTAAAGAGTTTAATTGTTATTTTAATCTTTATTAGGATTTTCCTTCATGTGTGAGCTGGTCACATCTGTCAAATTACTTTGTCAGATTTTATTGGGATAATTATTTTTAAGTTTGGTCATGGCAATAATTAAGCAACAATAATTGTACTAATTATTTTTGTGTATGGTTTATTGTTATTCAGAAATTTATATTTACAATTTAAAACAGGAGATACTTGATTGCTTACAGGGGTAACTGTAGAATAAAATAGGTAATGCTTACAACAGTTAAAATATGTCCTAGTAGTTTAACTTCTGTAAGAGCTAACGTCTCACATATTAATTATGCCCCCTTTAGTTACGTGAAACTCTGTGATTCAGTGGGAATGGAGCACAATTGTCAGAATTTATTTATTGCCAGGTCTTTGTATAAGCAGCGTTATGTGCTCATTTTTAAGAAAGAAGCAAGATACTTTTGTATAGACATCTCAAAATAAGAAGAAAATGTCTAAATATACATTATTTTGACTAAAAAAAAAAGATAATTTTCCCTAAGTAGTGCTGTTTAAAGTAATGATGCCAGGGCATACATTAATTCCCTATCTTGTGGCCAATTTAATGAATACAGCTTAGGGATTTGGTTTTTCAGTTCTGAGGCTTGCTAAATATGGCCAGGATTAGTGTCATTCCAGGGTACTCTGCCTGCAGCTAGTTTGTAAAACTGGATCAAATTAATTACAGGAAGAAAAGGAGTCTGGGACTTTCTGGTTAATAGGTCATAACTGTGTGATTTTTCAGGTGGCCTCCTGATAGCTTCTGCTCATTTTGGTGCATATGTATATGGGACAGACATAGACTACAACACGGTTCACGGTTTAGGTGAGTAGAGGTTATAGACAGTGTTACAGTCTTTGCTGTTATACCAACGCCTTTAAAATAATAAAATACATACTCTGGAGATTGAGGCAGGAGAATTGTTTGAGCCCAGAGTTGGAGTCCAGCCTGGACAACATAGGGAGACACTGTCTCTGAAAAAAAAAGCGGGGGAAGGGAGATAAAATAATAAAACACAGTTGACCCTTGAACAACAAGGGTTTGAACTGCACAAGTCCATTTATACTTGGATTTTCTTCCAACTCTGCTACCCCTAAAGCAGCAAGACCAACCCCTCCTCTTTCTCCTCCTCCTCAGCCTACTCAGGATGAAGATGAGGATGAAGACCTTTATGATAATCCACTTCCACTTAATGAATAGTAAATATATTTTTACTACCTATAGTAAATATAATAATAAGTTGTTAGTAGTTAAGGGTTTGGAGAATCAAAAGTTCTATGTAGGTTTTTGACTGCACAGCAAGTCAAACTCCTGCATTGTTCAAGAGTCAACTGTAGTTTTATATGATATTATTTTAATGTTAAAATACAAACTTATAATGTAATTTTACTTATTTTTACAAGACTTCATTGAGTATCTACTTTTTATGAAGTAATCCAGTGTGAACAAAACGATTTCCTAAGGGAACACAAAAATGAATAAGAAAAGGCCCTCCCCTCAGAGGTGTTTGTAGACTTAGTAGGGAGGTAAAAAAAAAAAAAAAAGAAAAGTAAGTAAACTATATCTTTGGGAACTTAAAGGTTAGGAGAGAGGAAGTAGGAGAGAGATATGACCATTTTGTTTTCTAATCAGCGTGTACATGTTAATAAGACATATAGAGTTTATATTTAAAGATTACTGCCATTTATTCAATAACTATACATTGAGTGTATACTGGATTAACCAGTCTTTGAGGTACCATATATGTCTTTAATTTCATAACTGACCGAAACATCTTTGAAACACTTAAAGGAGACAGTAACTTTAAAGATTCTGCCTTAGACTGAGGGTACTTGAGACAAGCATCTGCTTTGCTTTTGAGGTAATTTTGGAAAATATTTTAAATTCTAGAAACATCAATAATGATGTGTGATTAGATGGAATTGAATCAAACTGAAAAAATATTTTTTATAGCTTAATGGTATTAAAAATGTCAAGTTTTTATTGATGACTTTGAGATTATTTGTGTTTATGGTGGTATTCCATTATAGTAACTTGAATCAACCCTTAAAACATTCTTTTCCTTTTTCTCACCCTGTATAAATTATTATATGGGTGTGAATTTATTATATTAGTAGTTTATTTTTTTTTTGCTGAAGCAGTTTGGTATATTGTACTGATGACCTTTTTCCCTACCTTGACTATAAAGAATTTAGTAATATTTCTTAGGAAGAAAATGAGTTATAATTTATCAGGTTTACATAAATGGGCTAACCAGAAAAGGATATTCTTTATCTGTAATATGTTAGAGTAGACTAAATGCTAAGAAGAATTATTTCAGTTTGCTTTTAGAAGCAGTATATTTGTTTTAAGGAAATTGACCTGTATAAATTACTTGAATTTTTATTTATTAAAGTTATGTTCAAAAAGTTATAACCTTTGCTCTGCTTAAGTAGAATTCTAATTGAGGTAGAGTCTCTTCAGAGCTTATCCAAGATGCTGTTAGATTTGTTCTCTGTTTCCTATACTTTTTTTTCTGGAGACAGAGTCTTGCTCTGTCACCTCAGCATCATCATAGCTCACTGCATGCAACCTCCCTCTCCTGGGTTCAGGTGATCCTCCTGCCTCAGCCTCCTGAGTAGAGATGGAATCTCACTCTTGCTCAGGCTGGTCTCAAACTCCTGAGCTCAAGTGATCCTCCTGCCTCAGCCTCCCAGAATGCTAGGGTTATAAGCATGAGCCACTGCACCTGGCGTGTTTCCTATACCTCTAATCTCTTACTGTATTCTAAAATAGTCTCAAGTTTCTCTGGTTTTAAAAGTATAAAACTTTCTATCAATCCTATAAGGCCCTCTAGCTATCACCTTCTTTTTCTGTTTCTTTTGCCAAAATGCTTCTTGAAAAACTAGTATTAACTTGCTATCTCCTCTTCATCTTTCACTCTCTACTTATTATTTTCCAGCTTCTGTACCTACTGTTCTACTGAAACCACTTACTAAGGCCACAGATCTACAGCATTTGGCAATGTTGACCTTCAAAAAACCTCCCTTGATTTCCTAGACAGTGGTCTCATTGGGTGGTACTTTTAATTCTTTGACTGTTTCATCTTAGTCTCGTAAAGACCCTGCAACTTTCTCTGATCTTTGTTTACTCACTGTTTTTTCCAAGCATCTATCTTTGTCCCCTTCTCCTGTCACAGTGTTTATTGTTCAGTGTCATGTCATTCTTCTTTTGATTTTTTTCTTGTGAAGTTGATCATAATACAGAAGAATATGTAACATATAAGAATAATTATAGAGCAAATACTTATGTAACTACCACGTAGGGTAACAAAAATTGCCATTCATTCTTATGGATTCTACTTAAGTTTATATATTGATATCTCCCAAGCGTATATATTCCAGCCTTCAATTACCTGCTGGGTGTCTCTTTCTGAATGAATGTTCTGCAGGTACTTCAAGGTATATCAAGATTGATATATTGCAGATAAGTCTCATCTTTTTTCCTATGCTTGTTTTTCCTCCTGGTTCTCTGATTTTAATCACTGGTATTATCATCCTAAACTATCATGTCTTCTAAAACTAGAAACGTTTGAACTTCTAATTAGCCTTCCCTCAGCCCCCACTTTAACGTTTCTTCATCAATAATGTCCCCGTTTTGCCTGCTTTCTTCATGGTCATAGCCACTGAATTTCCCAAGTTAGCTCTCTTCATTTCTATTTTATTTATCTGATTCACACTATCTCTACACAGGACTGTTTCCTGCTAGAGGAAAGGGGCCAGGTTCTATTCAACTCCGTATCTTATTGCTAAATGCTTCGTACTCAGAAAGTATTGAGTGAGTGTCGTAAGGCAGTTTTACTTGAAAGATGACAGAATAAGATTGGTTAGACATCAGTAGTTTCTCTGTTCAAAATATATTTTTATAATAAGTTGAAATAAAAATAATTATTTACTTGTATACATAAATTAAGATTTTAAATGAAAACAAATTTTATTTGAGTAAATGTAGGTTTAGATGAGTTAAAACATTACTTTTAGCTAACAACAGGAAGTAAGAATAAGAATGCTCTGTTCTATCTCATATTTTCTATCTTCCTTATTCTTTCCCTTCAGGAAAGACCAGTAGGAAAAACCAGAAATGGAGAGGACCGGATGAAAATATTAGGGCAAATCTTCGTCAGTATGGTTTAGAGAAGTACTACCTTGATGTCCTGGTTTCAGATGCGTCTAAACCTTCCTGGAGGAAGGGCACATATTTTGATGCAATTATCACTGATCGTAAGTTTATTTTTATACAAAAGTAGAAGTAGGATTAGTAGGATTGGTTTCCTAAAGTCATTTCTATTTCAAGTACAAAATTTATCAACATGTACACACAATGCCAGCTTGTGTTAGTCTTCCTCCCACCCTCAACTTCTTCATACGGTGAGAAGGAGAAAATTCTGAATGTAGGGCAGGTCACCAATTTAACTAAGTCATTAATGGTTTATTGCTTTGTTTTTTAAGCAAATATATTGACTTGCCATCTATTTTTATATCTATAGAACTCGTCATCTGTTTTCCCCTTCAACTTTTTTTTTTGAGGCATATATTTGTTTTTATAATGACTGTAATTGGTTTTTAGTATACCAACTGGAGCTAAAATGTCATTTGCAGTTTGTTATTAAATTTCAAAGAAAAGAGTTTCAGATATCACACATTTTTCTATGTGTAAGCATTTGTGTTTTTGTAGTGCCTGTTTTCCCTGGCGTCTCCTTTCTAGAGTTACAAGAAATTTGGTGCTCTGTGAACCACTGGGCTTGTGAACCCGCTGAGTTTCAGGAATGTGTATGAGAACTTGTTTTCCTATTCCTCATGAAGTCTTGGGCTTTTTAGGCAGCCTGTCTAAGAGTAGATCTGCCCTGTCAAATAGTATTTGACAGTAAATCTATAAAAAGTGGCAGAGTTGAGCCCTTCTATGTCAGCCCTCTTCAGTTCTTTGGTAACTTAAATGGTTTCAAATCTAACAAAAGAAAAATTATCAAGGCATTACAGTGTCAGTGTGAATATACTTTATGAAAATCGGGTAATTTTTAAAAATTAACAGTTTGCTTTACTATTTGCTCTCCTACTCTGTGTCTTTATTTATATAAAATAGGTAATCTTTTCTTCTGATCGGCTTGAGAGTAAGTGGCATTCATTGTGGCCTTTTACCCTTACGCTTCAGTGTGTATTTCCTAAGAATAGAGAAATTCTTAGGAATTTCTTAGAAAGCCGAAGTATAGTTAGCAGTTCCAGTAAATGCGTATAATACTTTATAGTTTGTCATCCAGTTTTGCCAGTTGACTCAGTAATGTCTTTTATAGCATATATTTTCTCTCTGGTACAGGATCCACTCTAGAACCACATACTGCATTTAGCAATGATATTTTTTAGGCCTCCTTTGATTTGTAACATTTCCACGGCCTTCTCCATGTCTTTTATGACATTGACTTTTTTTTTTAAATTCAGGATACTATGGGGGTACAAACATTGACACTGACATTTTTTAAAACAGTTGCCCCTCCCCCAACTCTTTATGTTGTGTATTCTCAGTGGGAATACTGCGTAGGTGATGTTGTCTTCTCAGGGTATCACATCTGAAGATACATGATATATATCTGCCCTTCACTATTTGGTGACTTTTGACTGTGTTACCTGTGTTTTCTGTCTAGCTCCATATGGTATCAGAGAATCTATAAGAAGAACAGGTTCACAGAAGGAAATACCGAAGGGGATAGAAAAATGGTAAGTGAAATTTAAATATGGTGCGCTAGAACTTTGAGAAGCGTGTTGCCTCTTTAGTTAACTTAAGCAGTCTTAAAATTTTTCACTGATTTTGAAATTTTGTTTTCTTTTGTAGTCCAGAAAGCCACGTTCCTATTTCCTTGAGTTATCATCTGAGTGATATGTATTTTGACCTGTTAAACTTTGCAGCTGAGACCCTGGTATTAGGTGGAAGACTAGTCTATTGGTTACCAGTATATACACCAGAGTATGTAATCTTAATTTTATTTTTAATTTCATTTTTCTTACAATGTTTATATATCTAGCATAATTTTTTATTTACCTCTAATTGTGTTCAGGGTATCATTGTATTTAATGTGTGATAGTTTTTGTTTACCTTCATATGTATGTAAAATCATCTCCTTCCTCTTATTGACTGAATTGCTTTGACTTTTTTATTTTTCTGTCAGGGGTTGGCAGACTACACAACCTGTGGGCCAGATATGGTCCTCGGCCTGTTTTCATAAGGCCCTTTAGCTAAGACTGGTTTTTACAGTTTAAAGAGTTGTTAAGAAACACACATACACATAAAAGAATATGTGACAGAAACATACAGTATATGGCCCCCAAAAATCTGTAATATTTACCCTCTGCCCCTTTACAGGAAGTTTGTCAACCCCTATTGTATACCAGACTTAGCTCAGTGCCTGTTTATCACAGCTGTTCAATAGCTATTTTACCAGTCTACAAACATAGGTAATTTTCAACAACTTAGCTG
>CAUYSK010122871.1:0-33768 GCA_963575035.1 Avahi laniger | reverse complement strand
GCGGATTGTTTGAGCTCAGGAGTTCGAAACCAGCCTAAGCAAGAGCGAGACCCCGTCTCTACTAAAAATAGAAAGAAAGTAAGCGGACAACTAAAAATATATAGAAAAAATTAGCCGGGCATGGTGGCACATGCCTGTAGTCCCAGCTACTTGGGAGGCTGAGGCAGAAGGATTGCTTGAGCCCAGGAGTTTGAGGTTGCTGTGAGCTAGGATGACGCCACGGCCCTCTAGCCCAGGCAACAGAGTGAGACTCTGTCTCAAAAAAGAAAAAAAAAAAAATTCCTGTGCTTCAGCGATCCTCCTGCCTCAGCCTCCTAAGTAGCTGTGACTATAGGTATGTGCCACCACACCCAGCTCATTTTTTTATTTTTTTGTAGAGACGAGGTCTTCTTCTTGCTCCGGCTGGTCTCAAACTCCTGGCCTCAAGCAATCCTCCGGCCTCGGCCTCTCAAAGTGCTAGGATTGCAGGAGTGAGCCACTGCACCCAGCCTTAAATGCTACTTTGAATACATACTAAATCCTTGAATGTATCTGGATCTGTGATTATTCTACCTAGTCATGTGTCAATATCAAAGTGCTTTAACTGCTATATTTCTATAACATGTTTTACTATTTACTAAGGCCAAACCTCCTTTATTAGTCACTTTTCTCAGAATTTTTATGGCTTGTTTTGTATCTTTTTCACACAGACTTTATGATCAGCTTGATTAGTTAAAAAAATTTTACTATTATTTTCATTAATAGCAGTATTAGTTTATATAATACATCTGTTCAGTAAGAGGCATATTTATATGTATGTAATAGGTTAATATCATTCATTTATTCAAGTCTTTTACATCTCTCAGCATTTCAAAGTTTTCTTCATTGAGATCTCACACTTTTAAAAAATTTTTGTCACAGAGGGAGGGGGAAGGAAGGGAGGTGCAAAAACCTACCCAACAGGTACAACAAATGCCATTTGGATGATGGGCACACGTATAGCTGTGACTCAAGCATTACAAAAGTGATCCATGTAACCAAAAACACTTGTACCACCTTGATACTTTGAAATAAAAAAATAAATATTTGTCCCTAGGTACGTTCCCCTTTTAAATTTTTTGCTCCGTAAAAGATTTCTTTTTTCCATTGTAATTTCTAACTGGCTACTGTTTTGTATAACATATTGATTTTTGTATATTAATATTTTTATCTTTTATAACTTTCAACCAACTCCTTGAGTAGATTGAGAGAACCTGCAATGTGGCTATTTCCCTTCTAATTTTTATATCTTATATCTCTTACTTCTTAATTTTGTTTGCATTAACTAGCATGTCCAGAACAATGATAAAAAATAGTGGTTATAGTGTGGTATCTTTATCTTGTTTTTGGTTCTAAATGAGATTTACTTTTCTTGTCATGTAAACACAGTATTCATCTATTTCTACCTTAGTAAAGAGGTTTTTGTTTTCTAATTAGAAATAATCTGATATAGTTAAAAATAATTCATCAAATGGAATTTATTTATTTAATCGTTCACTTTATTAAAGATTCTCCAATGTGGGTCATTTGGGTTGTTTCCAATTTTCGATATTAGAAATAATGGCACTCAGTACCTCTGAGTACATAAAAAAGTGATTTTAATTTATCCTAAAGTCATATTTCCTTTGAAAAGACATCCACTCAGTACTATCAGAACAAAGAGGCCGGGCGTGGTGGCTCACATCTGTAATCCCAGCAGTCTGGGAGGCAGAGGCGGGTGGATCACTCAAGGTCAGCAGTTCAAGACCAGCCTGAGCAGGAGCGAGACCCTGTCTCTACTAAAAATAGAAAAAAATTATCTGAACAACTAAATATATATACATAGAAAAAATTAGCCGGGCACGGTGGCGCATGCCTGTAGTCCCAGCTACTTGGGAGGCTGAGGCAGTAGGATCATTTGAGCCCAGGAGTCTGAGGTTGCTGTGAGCTAGGCTGAAGCCACGGCACTCTAGCCTGGGCAACAGAGTCAGACTCTGTCTCAAAAAAAAAATAAATAAATAAAAAGAACAAAGAATACGTGCATGCCACTTTTTTTTTGAAAAACAAATCTTTATTGACTTTCTAGTCAATAAATATATGTATTTAAAAAAAAAACAAAAAAGATGCTATTCTCTTATTTCCCCATCTTCTTCCTCTTCTTCAACACCTCTGATATAAAGGACTTTATTATACCTTATTAAAACTTCACCCAGATTTCCTGACGATGCCCCATCCATGTATCCTTCCGTATTTGTAAGTTGCGTGTTAATATAGACATCTACAGATACCAGGTAGCCCTTGTACTCCATTCCCCACTTAAGTTTCACCATGACTGGCTTTCCTGTTAATGCACTGAGGAAAGGTTTCGGGTTGAGGGGTAAACTTATCATAACTACAGACGAATGTTACAGGCTACTTGCCACCAATCAAGCTGCAGCCTGTCCTTTGTGACTACAGGAGCTACCTCCCATGTGTTCACTTTGTTGAAGAACATACTTTTTAATCCTTGAGACTGTGTCTGCTGTGGTTTCCAGCGCTGGACTCTGACCTCACTCCTGCTACCAGGAGAGTGTAGGACTAGGTCTAGATATGGATCTCAGGCATTGAGTCTGCACAAAAGGCTGAGTTCTGCCCCAAAGTGGTTAATCATGGAAGCAGCCCCACAGAGGGGGATGTCTTTGCCCTGCAAGCCTCTAAAGTCCCAACACTACGTTAAAAAACGGGGAAATTTTATCCTACTTCCTAGTTACAAATATGTTGTTGCTGAGTTAAATAAACTGTTTAAAATTTGTCTATACGATACCAGCTTGCCATCTGATTCCATGGAATTCTTCTTTCTTTGATAAAAATTTCCCCATACTTCCTGGATACTAAATGAATTCCTTGATACATTACACTCATCACCCCATTAATTAATATAAAATATAGGAGCTGGCCAGAGAAGTCAGGAAATGGGCAAATCCTGTACTCCAATTCCTCCATCCCTGTTCAACCCTAGGGCCAAATAAAATCTAGGACAACTCTAAACAGGGTTTGTAGGCCAGGTGCAGTGGCTTACACCTGTAATCCTAGCACTCTGGGAAGCTGAGGCAGGAGGATCACTTGAGGTGAGGAGTTTGAGACCAGCCTGAGTAAGACTGAGACCCTGTCTCCACAAAAAATTAGAAAAATCAGCCAGGTAGAGTGGTGAGCACCTGTAGTCCCAGCTACTGGGAAAGTTGAGGTACAAGGATAGCTTGAGCCCAGGAGTTTGAGGCTGCAGTGAGCTATGATGATGCCACTGCACTCTAACCTGGGTGACAGAGCAAGACTCTGTCTAAAAAAAACAAAAACAAAAAACCCACAGGGTTTGTGAAGTAGGTATAGTCCAGACTTAAGGCAGTAGCTGAGAGGCACCAGGCCCTTGACTTCAGATATATGGGGACAATGGAAGAACCCAATGGCATGAATTAATCTAGTAATTGTACCCCAAGGAACTCAGAAAGCAGAGGATTAATATTAACAGAGTGAGAAACAGGAGGACAGAACTCTTCTTTTGTCAGTAACTACTGCTACAGAAACTGAGAGAATAATTTAGAGTCAGGAGCAAAAAGGAATCAAATAGGAAACTTGGTTGTCCTAGAGAGAATTCCCTGGAGACTGCTTCATGATAGTGCCATGGAAGTACCTGACAGTGCTACTCTTTCTTCTAAATTTGAGGTAAAATTAACAACATAAAATTCACCTTTTTAAGTGTTATAAAGTATATACTTCAGTGATAGTCACAATGTTGTAAAACTGTCACCACTATCTATTCCAGAACATTTCCATCACCCCAAAAAGAAACTCCACGGCTATTTAGCAGTCACTACTATTCCCTCTCCCTACAGCCCCTGGCCGCCTTTAATTTTCTTTCTTTCCCTATGTATTTCCCAATTTTAGACATTTCACATAAATGGAGTCACACAATATGTGGCCTTTTGCGCCTGACTTCTTAATGCCATGTTTTTAAGGTTTATCCATGTTGTAGTATGTGTCAGTACTTCATTCCTTTTTATGGCTGAATAATATTATCTACTCTTGAATATACAATAGACATCTACTTTTGAATCCCACTGGTACAGTAAATACAACTGTGCAGGTGCTCCCTAAGATGGAAGGAAGCTGACGATCAATGTCTCTGTGACACTGTTCACAGTTTTAACTGTGATGATCCTAGATAAAGCTCTTTATAAATTCACAGAAAATTCAGTGAAACTAGGGAACATGAAAATCTTGCTTTTATACATCAGGAGCCAACCTAAGCAGCATGTTGCACAGAAAACCTTTATTAACAAAGCCAGGCAAGTACTGGCCCAAGCTCAGAAAGGAAACTGGCAGGAAAAGGCAGGAAAAGAAACAAATCACACTGAATGAGAATGTTCCTGTCTGAGATCCTGTTAAAATCACTAGGTGGCTTTAGAGTTACATGAAGCTGAAAAGAAGTAGTGCTGATCCCCAGAATTAATCAATCCAGCAATCATTCAAATCCTTGCGTGGCACAGTGTTTCTCCTGTTCGCTAGTTCTCACGGGAAAAACCACTCTGCCCAGCCCCATGTATCCACTAAGCTGACCAAGGGTGGTAGCCTGTATCCGCAAGATAAGTACTACATCCTTTCAAAGGGCCAACATTTAGGTGTCCAATACGGTTTCTTACTAAATCAACAGGAAGATGATAAAGGCAGCAAAAGTCTGTAAGGACAGAGCAGCGTCCTGATCAAGTATGACACCTGCTGGCTGACCAAGAAAAGAAAGAAAAATCCTCAGTCTTCAAATACTCAGAGACTTCACTCATGAAATGCAAAATAAAATAATGAGATGCCATTTTTTGACGCTCAAATTAGCTAATGATTTCCACTCCCCCATCCCCCAACCATAACCGTGTGCTGGGGTAGATTCTGAGGAACTAGAATAAAGGCGGTAGCTGGTATCAGCTTTCCGCAGGGAAACTAGGCTTTGCTATCAAAAACCATTAAATTTTTCTTTGTTCTGACCAGCAGATGGAAAAATAAAAGAAAAAACCATTAGAATTTCATATTCCCTTTAAGTCAGTAATCCCACTGCTAAGTTTATCTTAATGAAGTTGTTATAGATACGTGCCAAGATTTAGCTGTAAGTCTGTCACAGACTTGCTTATGATAGCAAGAAACAGGACAATTGTAAACATTCAAAAACAGTAAGAGTTAATAAATTAGGATATATTCATATATTTAAATATATTTTGCTGTGTATTAACAGGGAATGAGGTATATCATTTATTGTTTGAGTGAAAAGAATATTTTGTATAAATATTTTGGTATAAAAGAGAAAAAAATCCCTCAAAAAACGTATCTCAAGTTGTGAACAAGGTGATCTCTGAGGAAATACAATTACAGCATAATGTAGCCGGGCATGGTGACACATGCCTGCAGTCCCAGCTACTAGGGAGGCTGAGACAGGAGGATTGCTTGAGCCCAGGAGTTTGAGGTTGCTGTGAGCTAGGCTTATGCCACAGCACTCTAACCTGGGCAACAGTGAGACTCTGTCTCAAAAAAAAGGAAAAAAAAAAATTATGGCAGAACTTTCATTTTCTACCTAGTTCTTATCATTTTTATCAGAGCAAAAAATTCACAGAGCCAGACAGAAATCACAGGAATTGATTGCAATATTTGAGATACCAAAGTGAAGACAAAAACCTTCTGTTGTGTTCTATATCCACAGAGTATAGGAAAGCCTGAGCCCTTAAACTGCCATACCCCGCAACTCCCATTCGTCTGAGTTTCTGGTGAGCCCACTGGCCCATCACCTGCAGAGGCTATTTCAAACCTCCACACTCCTTTCATATCCCCTTACCCACCGCCTGCCCCCTTACCCTCAGCAGACGACTCCACATGCTAGAAGTCACAGGAAGAAAGGAAACCAGGCCACCAGGTAGGAACACTGTTCACCTTCAAACATTTCCTCCTGCTGTCTTTCAAACACATCAACATTTGCACACCTCACCAGTAAAAGCGATGGAGAAGATGTTCTTACTCTTCTTTTACAACTACACCATGGTCAAGGAAGAAAATGACTGGAATAATCCATTAGGATGCAACCAAGAGCTCGACCACTACATTATTTCAAGTGAATCAGAAAAGTGGTACAAAAGAAGCCTGACTGGATTATGGGGGCAAGAGGAGATAGTACCTCAAATTCTTTATGAAAAGTTGAGAGAATTATAAATAAATATATATATTTAAGTGGAGACAGCAAACAGACAACTTTATTTTTAACTGCAGTGTAACTGACATTCAGTAGACTGCACATGTTCAAAATATACATGTGGATGAGTCTATGAAACTATCATGACATTGAAGATAATGAACACATCACTTCCTAAAATTTCCTCCTGTTCCTGTTATTTCTCCCTCCCACCACTCCTAACCTCTGGAGGTGCAGTAAGATGAAAGCCTGAATTTTTGTGGACGCCATATAGCTATTAAATTCATCCTTCCCTTTTACCTTCACTATGACCGGGTGGGTTCAGACCCCTGTTCTTCCTCCCCAGAACATGGCAATAGCGCTGGTCTCCAGTTTCGTGCATCTTGCTCTGTCTGCAACCCCTGATCCAGCCTCCACACACAACTGCCCCTGTGTAGATTAAGGTCAAGTCAAAGGTCCTCAACAAGACCTAAAGGACGCTTCAGGATCTGCATCCTGCCTACTCCTCAAACTTTTCTTCTTGCTACACTTCCGAAAAACTAAAGTACATGCCAGGTACCGAATGCACTTGCCCATGTCTTTTCATAAGTTGTTTTCTTGGTTTGGAACAAACAGCCCTAGACTCTCCCCAGCCCCAGGAAATCCCTACTCATCCTTCCTGAATCTAGGCTGGTGGTTCCCAATCAGGGGCAATTCTGCCTCTCAGAGGATATTTGACAATGTCTAGAGACACTGTCTGTTATGGTAACTAAGCAGGGAAGGGGGGCTGCTACTGTTCTACAGTTGGCAGAGACTGGGGTTGCTGCTAAACATCCTACAATGCACAAGATAGTTACCACAGCAAAGAATTTTCCAGCCCAAAAGGTCACTAGTGAAGAGGCTGAGAAGCCCTGATCTAAATTAAAACTCAAGCATCCCATTTTGTGTGAAAGCTTCCCCTGCCTGCCCTCCCTGTCAAGTCCCTTGCTTGCCGACAGGCATACCCTAATACCCAGAGCATACATCTATTGCAGCATTTGTCTCACTGCAGGATAAGTTCTGATTTACTTGTCTGTCTGCTCCATTAAATTATAATTGCTTCAAAAGCAGAGACCATCTTTTTAAATCTGTAGATCTCTGGTGTGTAACAAAAGAGCCCACTCACTATTTTGTAATTAAAATTTAAATAATATACCTACATTTAATAATGGATGAACAAAATAGAGAAAGAAGCACTTATACTCTTGGCTCTACCATAAAAATCCTTTAAAAATTACATGAATAATATGTTTGATATAAAAACATTAGGAAATACAAGCAAGAAGAAAAAAAACAAATGGAAAAGTAATTTTTAAACAGGCAGAGGTACCATCTAAAGATGGAAGAGATAAACCTACGAAGTAAATTTGAGAATTCTGAAAAGCAGTGCCAGTATTTTTACAGTACAAATCATGTTATGGACTCTCTACTTACTTGAGAACAGCAATCTCTTGAACTGTTATAGCCCTTTTATCTTTGGTTCCCATGTAGGAGAATATATTTGGTTTGACTCTGGTAAGATAAGACAGAAAATCATCTGAAGACATATACCATAAGAAAATCATCTTTCTTATAATTTAAATTTTGAAATAAATATACTTAAAACATAACACAATAAGAGAAGAATAAGGAGAAACTTTATTTGAAAAAATCAATCCAGGAAAACACAAACTAATACGTAAGCTAAAAAAGTAAGTGATAGCTGGGCATAGTCCCAGTTACTCAGGAGACTGAGGGAGGATTGCTGGAGTCTGGAGTTCAGTTCAACGCCAACCTGGGCAACACAGTGAGATGATAACTCTTAATAAATAAATAAATAAATGACGACTGAACAATTCCCTTTTTAGCAGTGTCTTAGAACATCTGTGGCTATTAGTAAAAAACTGGTGTTGTTCAAAGACTTGGCTAGCCAGTAACAAAAAAGGAAATAATGCACTTCCTATTGATCATGTGCAATTCATTAGATTACATAAAACTGTGAAAGTAAGGAAAAATGCATTCTAGGACTATAATGTACCACTTTAAAAATTTTTTATCTTCAATTTAAAAAAGTAATAGTGTATGAATTTTCCTTAAATGCATGCTATGGCTTGTACAAAAAAAGTCAAACCAGGGATTTGAATAGTTTTAACATGAAGATACAAGTAAGCTAATTAACTAAGATTTCTTGAACCCAAGCAATCCTCAATTCCAGATCTCAGAGGAACTTCTTCCCCTACTGTCTGTTCCCCTGTCAGGAACGGTCTATTCTCCTTGGCTCAATTTACAGACACGGTACCACAAACTCTCTCTCAGAGAGCTAATAAATAGAGCAAAAAAAAAGTTACTTAATTGGATACCATGTGTTATGGCTGAATTATATCCCCCAAAATTCGTATGTTGAAGTTCTGGCCCTCAGTACTTCAGGACGTAACCGTATTTGGAGACAGGGCCTTTAAAGGGGTGATTAAGTTAAAATGAGGCCTTTTAGGGTGGGCCCTAATCCAGTCTGGCACGTGTCCTCATAAGAAGAGATTAGGACACACAAAAAGACACCAGTGGTGCGTGTGCATGGAGGAACAGCCATGTGAGGACACAGTGAGAAGGCAGCCACCTGCAAGCCAAGGAGAGAGACTTCTAAAAAAACCCAAACCTGCTGACACCTTGATCTTGGGACTTCTAGCCTCTAGAAATGTAAGAAAATTAATTTCTGTTATTTAAGCCACTCAGTCTGTGGCTTATTGTGTTACGGCAGTCCTAGCAAACTAATATACGGAGTTACCATATTTAAACTGAGTTAAATATATATTAGAAAGCAAATTTCCATAGCATACAGATTTGCTATGTTGACTGCAACCATTTCTATTTTTTAAAAATGCTTCGGCACCTTGCCCGCCCGCAGAGATCCAATCTCTGCTATATTTGCATTCCTATGAGAAAATCTGACTGGTCTCAGGTTTTCCATTTCATCAGCCTCCAGGAATTGAGAGCTCCCAGTTTGGTAAAGCCAACCTTTGCAACGATGTCAAAGTACAGCCTTTCTGGGGAGAAAGCTAATTTTTATTTTCAGCCAGATGGATTGGTAACTCTCAACTGTGAAATATTTACTAACAGAAATTTCACCCTGAATTATTGGCAATATGCATGAGGATCAAAGAAAATTAATTCACCTATTGCCCAAGAAAACTATCATTGGAAAGCACATTTGCTATCTATGATTTATGGCCCTGCTCCTTTTTCCATTATTGTGGAAAGAGGAAAATATGCTCCTGGTGTTTGATTTCGTATGAGCATAAGGACAAGATACTGACCTTAAATATTTGGAGAGTACGTTAATAGCATCCATGGTGTCTTTGTTTTCCTTGTATAGTACAAAGTGGCAGTAACTTCCCCTAGATTTTGGCCAAGAATGTTTTCTTGGATCTTAAAAAACAAAAAAGAAAACATTATATATACCACAATAAAAAGTTATTTGAGTTTTTTCTCATGAAACCCTTCAGAGCTTATTTTTCACTGTAGAACCTTTCAGTGAGAAATCAGATCTAGTCTAACGGGAAATATAGGTTAAGTGGTTATAGCTATGTGGACTACAGGTGTTAAATTTTCTGTGATGGTACACTTAACATTTTCTGTCCATATTTAAAATCAAAAGCTAAAATGCAAGTGGTGTGAAAGTGACTCAGACTAAACAGCGGTCTTCACACAGGAGGCCCACCGACCCCCAGCCGTGTTACTTCGGCAGCATGGGTCCGACAGGTGGCTGACTAGCTCTCTGGAACGCACGCAGTCCAAAAGGAAACAGCAATTAGTTTGGAATCTACAAGGCTTGCTTTATATCCACAGTCAGGTGTTCACGCACACGCAGGCTGGATGCCTTACAGTGGTAGTGGAGGTGTTGGGCAAAGCTTGTGAGGAGTTGTCTCAGTGACAAGATTAAATTTTTTCTAAAGGCTATCTCCATCACAAAAGTTTGGCTAATGTCTACCTGACAGAGGGAGAGTAGCTGATTGTCACTCCTGGGGAAAAGGAAACTAAAAGTTAAGCCGGGTTAAATGCTAAGTTCAGAGCTAGTGTTACTTCAATTGTTCAACTCTTTTGGAGACTGACAAATACTGCATGACCTTGGAAAACCTAATTTTTAAAACTGTTCTTTTAATTGAACATTTCAAATATACTATAATTTAAAAACATTTATTTAAAAAAATGTAAGATTTAGATTTAAGCTGCTCAAAGAGTGTTTTGAAAAATTAATACTTTTGAGAAAAATATGTAAGCCAAAACTGTGCTTTACAGACACTGTACAATAATATTCATGAGTCTTGTGTGATATAAAGCTTCAGTTGTTATTTGAACAACATGCTAGTTTATTTGATTACTCTAACTCCATGAAAGAAAACTTATGAAAAATATTTCATACAATCTCTAGAAAGAGTCCTCTATGTTTAAAAATGTTCCTTTGTCTTTGTCCCTAAAATATGCTTTTGCATGAACTCATGAAACCTTTACCTTCAGTGGCTTAAGATATTTCTGGTACTGAAGTTACCTGGACATCTGGCTTTGTCAAGGCAAAAGCACTGTCTGATAGGTTAGTGATTTAAGCTACAATGTAAAGAACAAAAGAATCAGTAAACCATCTTAGAAAACTGCAATAGCATATATACCTAGTGAATCATTTTTCCTTCCTGATTAACATGTGAGTCTTTTATGTCTTGGACAGAAAACTATTGCAAGTATTTCTTTAGCTCTTGGTGTGAATTCCTCCCAATCTCTTTAGAAAATTGTTGAGTAGAAGTAACATTTTTAGATTTCCTTCCAGCTCACTATCAGTTAAGCAAAGTTATCTATACTTAGCACTTGTGATAAAATCACTGGCATTTCACTTTCTCTACGTGAAATGCCAAGCGCTCTTACCTGCTGCAGTTCTGACCTCTGTCCAAGTGCACAGCATGAAGAGCACAAGAGAGCAATGTTTAATTTATAATATTAAAGTGCTTTAGAGGTGAACATGCAAATGATGGCATGGTAAGTTTATACCGAGGACTTCTACAGCACCTGGTAGTTATGTGGTGGGTTAACAGCCACTTAGACATGAACAATGGAATGTAGTGGAGGCAAACAGTGAACAGGTAGAAAACTCACCTACAAGTACAGCCTCCCTGTTCTCAATCCCTTCACAATGGGCATGTCCATTCATGCTCAGAGCTGCATGGTCTGTACCCATGGGATGTAGCAAAAGGTTTAAGACTAAAACACCAATTCCTTCCCCATCCAGGGATGTGTTTTCTTGAATATGGGAAGACACATACCAAAATGCCATTTGTGATCATGTTTTGGTAGCGAGATTGCAAGTATTTATTGCTTTGCTTTGTGCTTTTCTGTCTTTTATGAGTTTTCCTGCATTGAATTATAAAGATTTTTTATTTTAAAAACGTTGAATGATTATAGAAAATGGTTATCAAAATTCTTTACCTTACAGATTAAAAGAGATTTAAGACATGATTTAGAGACTTATCCATGAGTGCAGGGCTCTGACCTTGTTTTTTATCATTTACTTTAACAAGCTATCTGTATGTAAGAGACATTTTTGAGATAGAGAAAAACTGGACGTACAATGGGTATTATATATTAAGAAATTATTATTGATTTTGTTGGATGTGATAATAATAGTTTAGTCCTTATCTGGTAAATATATACTGAAGTATTTATCAGTGAAGTGATGTGTTACATAGAATTTGGTTTAAAAATGTCCCGATAAGAAAATAAAAGTAGGAGGGAGAGATCAAACTGAAACAATAGAATGTTGATTATCTCAAAGATGGTTTATGGGTACATGAGGGTTCCATATACTACTTCCTCTATTTGTGTGCATGTTTGAAAATGTCCAAGTAAAGTTTTTAAAAACACTTGTGATAAAAGTTGATGAACTGTAGCTACATGTTTTCTTAACAACCTCTTCAGTGCATTGACAATTAAGTATAATGGCAAGAAATAAACAAAGCCACAAGAAAATGAAATGCTGTTATACCTTAAGAGAAACCATGACAACCGAGTATGAGTTTTGGCTCATAAGCATGCATCTTCTATTAGCAAATCCAAGCACTGAACATGCATACATTATCTCCTCTGCAAATAACAGATACAACTATGGATTCTTTTTCTAGGTGCACTCAATATACAAAATAGTAAGCATAGGCACTAACTGGGAATATTCTGAATAACAGAAAATCAATGAGTCTTAACTTATTTTGGGCAAGTTGTTTGACGTTATAAAACTCCAATCCCTAAGCAGCATATACTTAGCTTAACAATTTAAGTGAATTTAAAATAACTTGCAGACATTTTTGAGACACTCTGATTTATAATGCAAATGCAAAGAATTCTCAGGCTGGGTAATATGGTTCCTATTTGCAGAAGGTTGCTTCCACCTTCTGAGGGTCTGACATGTCAGTCTGGTAGAAATGGAAAACAAATATAAGGGAAACCTAGTTCAGGAAGATCCTTGTATTGAGCACAGAGGTCCCCATGAATAAGGAAGGAAAAATGTTTATAGCTTGAGAAAGATGACAGGATGGGACAGCATGCAGAATACTCTTTCCTTCTTCTTTTTTTTTTTTTTGAGACAGAGTCTCACTGTTGCCTGGGCTAGAGTGCCACGGCTTCAGCCTAGCTCACAGCAACCTCAAACTCCTGGGCTCAAGCAATCCTACTGCCTCAGCCTCCCGAGTAGCTGGGACTACAGACATGTGCCACCATGCCCAACTGATTTTTACATATATATATTTTTTTAGTTGTCCAGCTAATTTCTTTCTATTTTTTTTAGTAGAGACGGGGTCTCACTCTTTCTCAGGCTGGTCTCGAACTCCTGAGCTCAAACAATCCGCCCACCTCTTGGCCTCCCAGAGTGCTAGGATTACAGGCGTGAGCCACTGTGGCCGGCCACTCTTTCCTTCTTATTCAAGGTCATTCCCACGGCCACACCCCAGCACATCAACCTTTTGGCTTCCTCAGAGATCCTGCTCCTTCTATTATCTTTATTTTATTACTCTACTCCTTGAATGTTCACCCTCCCTCTCCACTGGCTCTCCCCCTTCAATATACAAATACCTCACAATACTTTCATCTTAAAAGCCAAACCTATGTTCCCCTCTCCTTAACAATGTTCCCTTCCCTTCTCCTTGTCTTTGCAGCTTATCCGAAAGAGCAGTTTGTGTATACTACCTTCCATCTCAGTTGGCTGTGTAAACTGGTGTCCAACCTCATCATTCCACTAAAACTGCTCTGGCAAAAAGACAACATTGATTTCCATGTTGCTAAACTGAAAGATGTATTTCAGAGTTCTTATCTTGCTGGACCTCTCTGCAGCATTTTCCCTGCTGAGCACTCTGATTATTGAGATTCCCTATTCCTGTGGATTCCCTAACACCAGTCTCTCCCAGAGAGCTTCTCTGTACTATCTGGCTTTCCCTCCTGAGTCTCTGTGGATCCCTAGATCCAGGAGCCCCTCCTAGGAATCATTCGTTTTCAGAAAGTACAGAGAACCTATAAATATCACATGGCAGATTTTATTTTTTACATAAGCCTTTAAAAACAAGTTCTTAGAGGCATTTGGAATATATACCATCTACCTTAAAACATAAATTAATTTACCTGCTTATGTAATGTTGTAATAGCTACAGGGTATTTTCAGAAAAATATCATATGTATGCTTTGATAGGTACAGTAATGTGCCCTGTCAAACTGGCTAAACATACAAATTAATGTCTGAGTTTAAACAGTTGGTAATTTGTGGTGTTGTGGTACCATGATTTAGAATCTACCACATCTATGTTTTAGGATGTACAGTTCTACTGGAGAAAGTTTAGACTAAGAATATTGCAAATCTGCTAGATAATGTATAAACCACCAATAACAATTTATATCAGGGTTTGGTAGTAAAAAAAAGCTTAAAAACATAAATTGCAAAGCTTTGCAATGATGCTTTTTTTTTTTGTGAGACAGAGTCTCACTCTTCTGCCCAGGCTAGAGTGAGTGCCGTGGCGTCAACCTAGCTCACAGCAACCTCAAACTCCTGGGCTCAAGTGATCCTCCTGCCTCAGCCTCCTGAGTGGCTGGGACTACAGGCATGCGCCACCATGTCCGGCTAATTTTTTTTTCTATATATTTTTAGTTGTCCAATTAATTTCTTTCCAATTTTAGTAGAGACAGGGTCTCACTCTTGCTCAGGCTGGTTTCGAACTCCTGAGGTCAAACAATCCACCTGCCTCAGCCTCCCAGAGAGCTAGGATTACAGGCATGAGCCACCACGCCCGGCCCCTGCAATGATGCTTTAAAAGCTAATTCACTGCAAATGCAAGGTGGCCCAGGAGGACAACTTGTCTTTGGTAGTGTGTTCTATTTGCAGGGCCATGAACAACAACCTCCAGATACCAGCTCCCCTTCCTTTCCCAGAGGCGTTTACTTCAGTCCACTCTCAGCATGTGGGGGAACTGGGTCTGTAAAAGATGAATGCAAGTTCCCAGGCACCTGTCTGGGCCGAGGAACCACCTTCCATGAGGAACTGGGAGGGATCAGCTCAGATGGTAGAGATTCAGTCCATCTTTGAATAAATGCCACAACATCTCAAGCCCAAGAGGTGTGGAGCTCTATGCAGGGGTTGATTCAACCTGACCTACCTTCATGCCTTTTTAAAGTGAGAAATTAACATTTTACTGAACATGTCCAAAGGGAGATGGGAAAAGTAGTTCACATCACATAGCTCAGTGAAATACTTGGAAAATCTTAAGGAAATTTTGTATCAAAAAAAATGAAAAGTGAGCATGGCCTAAGCAGAGAAACGTGGATAAAATCAGAATATGAGAAATTTGGCACCAGTCACCTAAAGAAGGAAAAGGGTAAAAAAAACCCCCAAAACAGTAATGGCCTGCAAGTGCCCTCCCTCCCCTCACAAAACCTAACATCTCCTAGGAAATGATGATTGCTTCTGAGAGGCAACCAGTCAAAAAAATACAGCTTTTGCCTTTGCCAATCTGTTTTCTCGTGACCACACCGAGCAGAACAACACCCTGGCAGCCTTCCCAACTGGGTTCTTTGAGAGAATGAAGACCAAATACACCGAGGCATCACTTTATGTAGAAATCACCTTCTCTCCTCTATATCCAGAATAGTTGCTAGCTATATACCACCCTTGGGAACAGCTGTTCAAGTCATTTTTCACTGGGCTTACCTCTCTTGAGTGACCTTGACTGAAGAAAGGCTGCTAAGGTGATATTTTATACTGTGACCCAGACAACAGAGGAACATACAGTAACCACACCATTAGTTTGCACACTGAAATGTGATTAACAACTTGTACTCCAAGCAGTTCCAGAACATACCACCTCCATGTTCCTTTTAGTATCCACTGAGAACTGGCTTCAGATCTCCTCCTCCTTCCAACTGCTCAGGTTTCTCATTTCTCTGTCAATATCCAGACTTGCTGATTTGACTAGATTATTTTCTCAAGCATAGTTAAATTTTATTTCTGTTCCTTTTTTTCTTATACCCTCTTATTTCAGAAAAATGTGGTTATAAACCATTAAGCTTCATTCATTCACAGTATTAACTTTTAAATTAACCTAAGAGAATACTGACAAAACAATTGACAGTCTTTTTGTTACATAATCTTGGCAAGTTCTGCTCTAACAAATGTATCCAGAAATAACTCCATAAATAGGGGCCATCACTGGTAGGGGGGAAGGGTAAAGAAATAACTTTTTCCTGTTGTAATTTTCATTAAGATTTTATCTGCTAATTTCATGGGTAAAAGAAAAAAGTCACTTAATTTTTCTTAAAGGTTATATGCAAATGGAAATTTTCATGGATGTGGAAAACACGTTAAAGGTAAGTATCAAAGTGATTCACTGATGATACACAATGAAGATGGGCAAAGACAAAGGGGAGTCTTCCCATCGACTGAAGAAGGTACTCACAGTTGGAAAGCAGCAACTCTTTCAATAAAGGGATCTTGCAGGAAATATGCCACTGGGATAGGTGACAAGCATTTCTTGTTCATCTGAAAGCTTTCTTTCCTCCATTAAGAACACAGAGTGAGCAATAACCCTTCCATTTTCTTGAACTGCCACTCAGCCCACTCTGCTCTTCAGGGAACATATCGAATTCCTAAGGCCCTCTCTCTTAGGTACCACATTATTTCAGCGAATCTTTACTCACATAAAAGACCTAATGCTCCCTACCAGACAGGCAGGCTACAGGACTGTGCTGGCATCTGAAACAATATTCACCCTTCTCTGAAGGAGTGACATGATCAATATCCTCCTCTGAACAACAGCAAAGTAGCCCCTGAGCATGAACAGGTGACCGAGGAGCAGGGTCTGCCTCCCTGGGCCGTCTGAATGAGAAGCTGGTCACTCATACACTTACTTGCCAAAGCCTTTCTTCCAGCTGTGTGGTAGGCTACAATGTACTTCTTCCCCTCTCTATCCTCTGTTTTTGTCTCTAATCCTGGAAACAGAGATTTGATAGCTTGATGGATAACGGTTCTTTTCTCTTTGGTGTCCTCAATAACCTATTGAAAACACAAATAGCAACACCACTAACTTAACAAACATTAAATAGGGAAGTGACATAGTGAATTAGTAAAAACACTGCTCACCTTATTAACTATGCGAAATAACAATAGTGCCTGGGTATGATTTTAGAAATATTTTAGAGCTTCACAATACTGCAAATCCTAGGAGCCTGATAATTGAGCACATCCATCTGCCAGGCACTGCATCAAGCACTGTCTGTTCGTTCATGACTTTATTTAATCCTTGTCATCGCCCTGCCATACCAGCGTTATATCCATTTAGAGGTGAAGAAAATGAGGCTGGGAGACATTAAGGAACGTGTCTAAGGTTATACAGCTGGAGGGTGGTAGAGCCGCATCTGAAATCCAGACTGTCTGGCCCTGGAGCCACTATCACAGATGCTCCCTCATGGTCTCTGCTGGACAAACACCTCAGAGCTCATGGGAGGAAACGTAGGCAAGCTGGGCCTTTGGTATGTCAGAAACTCAATCCTTCCAACAGTCCAACCTATTCATACAACTGCCTCATACTGAATTCTATTCTATACAAATTCTTTTATAGTGAGGCTCTAGCAGTTGGTTCCCAATAAAAATCAACATAAAGAAATGTAGACTTACTAGTTACATGACTGTGTCAGTTTTCAAGTGTCTCACACTAAGAAACACATTTTACCTCTTTACTCAATAACCACAAATGTGTGTGTATATGGCCTGATTAAAAAAATTAAAAAAAATTTCACAAAAAAAATGCTTAATATGTGCAAAAGCATAAATATTTTCTACTTTTTTTTTTTCCCATTAAAAAATCCTGGTTGAGACCCACTAAACTGATCTCATGGGTTGCAACCTGCAAGCTGAAAACATCAAGATATACAACAACTGCTACTGGCTAAACTTGACAACTTTTTTTTTTTTCAAGACTCATGGGCTAGAACACAGTGGTGTGATCACAGCTCACTGTAACCTCAAACTCCTGGCCTCAAGTGATCCTCCCGCCTCAGCTCCCAAGTAGCTGGGACTAAAGGCTCGTGCCACCATGGCCGGCTAATTTTTCTATTTTTTTTGTAGAGACAGGGTCTCACTCTTGCCCAGGCTGGTCTCAAACTCCTGGCCTCAAACAATCCTCCCACCCTAGCCTGCCACACTGCCATGATTACAGGCATGAGCCACCGCACTTGGCCTAAACTTGATGATATTTTAACAAAAGAAAAAATGTAAAAGAAAACAAACTACATTGCAATTAAGGATAAGTGACTTCTTCATATCAAAAAGTGAATCTAGATCTGAAATGACTGATAGTAGTGAGTTAGAATCATAGTTGGTGTGTATGAATACATATTTAGACCTCAAAAATTCAGAAAGTCTGTTCTTCTCGTTTTATAAATGAGGAAACTTGACCATAGTTCATGCCCTTTAAAAGTAAAAACTTTTAGTAGATGGCATAACCATAGTTTTTAAGATGATAGCTAATTTTGCCATGTGTAGGAAAATGTATATTATGACAAAACTCTGCAACGTACAAGCAAAGGAAATCAGAACCATCCTCCTGGACTGCTCTCAAAACCTAGTCCTAGGAATTTGCTCCTTGACATTGTTGAAGATTAACTGAAGATCCCTAAAGTTGTAATACCACATACTTTTGGAAAGTCTGAGTGGGATAAATTGGTGCAAAATGCATTTAACTTAAAATTCTAAATATCTCATGCTGCAAGATTCTTAAAATCTTGTAACACATTTACTTTATGCTATAGATGCCACCTACAGCTGCTGTGTCCACTATGGTAGCCAATAACCTCATGTGGTAACTGAGCACTTGAAATGTGTCTAGTTTGAACTGACATGTGCTATCAGTGTAAAATAACACTGGAGTTTAAAGACTTAGGGAAAAAAAGAACGTAAAACATCTGATTAATAATTTTTCAAACACTGAGTACATATTGAAATGATAGTATTTTGTATTAGGGCAAATAAAACATTAAAATTAATTCTAACTTTTCTTTTTATTTTTAAAATGTGGCTACTAGAAAATATAAAATTAAAAATATGGCTTGCTTTATAATTCCACTGAATAGCACTAACCTAGAAGAATAAAATTTCCATAACAAAAAGCTTTAATAACGGCATTTACTGTTCTATTTAGAAGCTGAGCTCTCCTTTTCTGGACTAGCAGAATAGACCCAGGATAAGCAAAGAAATGCTTCCTTCTTCCACTTCCTCCCCTTCCCAGAGCCCCAGTTGAGATGAAGAAGCTGCTTAAGCCAGAGCCTGAACAGGGTCACACACCTGACCATCAAGCAGCAATGGTCCTGTTACAGTAGACACTGTATACTGTCACTCTGTGGTTCTAAACAAGAGATTTGTTTTTTGATTTTTGGTCACGAAAAAAAATTTTTATACAAAAATGTAACTTTTTGGCCGGGCATGGTGGGTCACGCCTATACTCCTAGCACTCTAGGAGGCCAAGGCTCAAGTATTGCTTGAGCTCAGGAGTTGGGGAGCAGCCTGAGAAAAAAAAAGAGAGACCTCATCTCTACTAAAAATAGAAAAATTAGCTGGGCATTGCGGCATATGCCTGTAGTCCCAGCTACTTAGGAGGCTGAGGCAGGAGGACTGCTTGAGCCCAGGAATTTGAGCCTGCAGTAAGCTACAAAGAAACCACTGCACTCTACTCGGAGCAACAGAGCAAAACTTCATCTCAAAAAAAAAAAAAAAAAGAGAAGTAACTTTTTTTGGACCATAGTTTTATCTGGGATACTGGCTACCTGCCCCTGACAAAAACATTTTTTAGTGTGATGTCCTTTTAGATTCAAGAGGACAGGGTCACCCTTTTGGTAAGCATTGTAATTTTTTCAACGGACACTTATTAACACCCACCCAAAATGAAGCAATGAAAACCCTAAAAATCTTTTCATATATTTTTGGACCATTTACCTCAATGGCAACACTGGTTTCCTTATTTTTAAAAAGCTGGAGCTCTTCCAATCGCTGCTTTTCTTCAGCTGTCAAAACTGTAAATGCATCTTCTGAAGGGTCCTTTAAAATAACCATGAGAACTCACAGTGAATCATATACAGAATTCAAGGCTATTAAAGCTATATATTTCTATGACCTCTAGGAAATGCTGTTTTTATACAGAAGATGACTTTTGCTAGAGAACTACCTCCTCGTCCACTGGAACAGATAAGTCATCCAAATGGCTGATTCGTCCATCTTTTCCTATCTCGTGAACAACGAAGTCGGAGTATCTGATGAAAAGAAAACATGAACTTTCAGAGAATTAACATATTTTTTCTATTAATTGAATAAAGTTTATCAATGATAAGCCTTACTATTGTGCAAAACAAGGAATTAAGGCTGGGCGTGGTGGCTCATGCCTGTAATCCTAGCACTCTGGGAGGCCGAGGCAGGCGGATTGTTTGAGCTCGGGAGTTCGAGACCAGCCCGAGCAAGAGCGAGACCCCGTCTCTACCAAAAATAGAAAGAAATTAATTGGACAGCTAAAAATATATATAGAAAAAATTAGCCGGGCATGGTGGCACATGCCTGTAGTCCCAGCTACTCGGGAGGCTGAGGCCGTAGGACGGGTTGAGCCCAGGAGTGTGAGGTTGCTGTGAGCTAGGCTGACGCCACGGCACTCACTCTAGCCAAGGCAACAAAGTGAGACTTTGTCTCAAAAAAAAAAAACCAAAAAAAAACACAAGGAATTAAAAAAAAATCTTCAATGCAAAATCACTGAGCTATCTTTTCAGGTTTCTTAATGAATGTTGAGCCACACCTTGTCTCAGGTTTTATATGAGACCTTAAAAAAAAAGACTTTCTGAGCCTCTAGAATATTATTCCAGAGAAATGCATAAACAAAAGCTTATTAACATTACCTTGTGATTATACAGACAGTCCATACTAAACTGAATCACAAAATACAGTAAATGGTTAATTAAATCAGAACCCAGTAAATCTACGATGAACTGCCCTGAAGTTTATCTTTATGTTAAATATTTTACAGGTATTATTTAAAATCCTCTCAACAACCCCAATGCGGTGTTATAATCCTTTTTTTGGATAAGGATACTGAGGTTCAGAGGAGTTAAGTAACTATTATATTAAGTGGCTAAACCGAATTCACACCTGGCTCCAAAGACTACCTTCTACCATAGGTGAAAGAGTTTAAGATTATACAACAAATTCTAGAGAAAACTTGAAACTGTGTAAATGAATTTATTTTAACAAAATGAACAGCACCCATCCACATAATAACAAATGCATGTCACTGAGAAATTATTTTTACTTAAACAATTCTGGGAAGGATCTTCCCTTTATAAGAAGTAACCATGAGTTCTACTCATTTTAAAATATTAAAAAATCCAAGACTCATCCATTTAATCATTCGGGCAGCTTTTCTTTATCCTATTTCTTTTTGACCACTAGTGTGGACAACCTTGGTAATAGAAAGCTAAGTGGGAGAATACCCTGCTGATGTCTTTGTAAAGAAAAAAAAAAAAACCTAACACAATCAAAATAACATCGTATATAAACTACACAAACCTTTCTTTTAAGATTCCTGAGAACCCTTGATGAGGACTTACGAACTTAGTGATGCCCACATCAAGTTCGGTGAGTCCGTGCTTCATCATGTCTGCAAAACTCTCTGCTTCCTCCTCCTCCTCCTCCTCTGAAAGGCCATCTTCCTCCTCCTCCTCTTCCAACTGAGCCTCAGAATTCTTTTCATCTCTCCCAGCACTTACAGCTTCAGGAGCCCCAGGCACATCTTCACTGTGGGGTACAGAGTCGTTCCCTAGCAAGTCGAGACCTCTGGCCGGACTGCATTCTGACATCTTCTGTTTTTTCGTCTCTTCAGCTGGGGCCCCACCATCATTATCTTCCAGAACAAGGGACCCACGTTTCAGTGACACACCAGTCATGTCTGTCATCTCCATCTTTAAGGCTCCAAGAAAACATTTAAGAGAACCTTTTAGGAAGGAGGAAAAAGTAGGAAGTAACAATAACCTATAAAGAAGTCAGTTTCAGCAAACAGAGGCACAGTTAGCATTGTTTATAGGGTCCTAAAAATCATTTATTAAAATAACTCTTCCTGATGCTGGCATATACTTTTGGTTGGATAGAAAGCTGGCACAACTCTTCTGCATTGAATTTGACAATGTGCATCAAAAGCCTTAAAAATGTATGCTCTCTGACCCAGAATGCCGCTTCTAGGAATTTATCTTAAGAAAAGAATTAAGAAAGTGCTTACAGTTTTAGCGCTAAAGATATTCATCTCAGTGTTTTTATATTAGCAAGAAAATGAAGGGTACATAAAAAATTATGGGTGCATAAACTGAACAATACGCAGGAACAGTTGACTAGAGTGGGAAAGATGGTTTCTTCTAGGTGAGGGTCTTGGTGGCTGGGGACAGTAGTAGGAGACTTCCTATTCTCACTCAATACCACAGTTGCATCATTTGGATTTTCACATATATGTATCACCCTTTTGAAAAACTGAGTAAATAAAACATTATATAACTACATTTACCCACACCATAGTAAAAACGAAAGGGGGACTGGGGGGCCCAAGTGCAGTGGCTCACACCTATAATCCAAGCACTTTTAGAGACTGAGGTGGGAAGACTGCTTGACCCCAGGAGCCGGAGACCAGCCTGGGCAACAAAGTGAGACCCTACGTCTACAAAAAATTTAAAAATTAGTTGGGTATGGTGGCATGTTTTTGTAGTCCCAGCTCCTTGGGAGGCTGAGGTGGGAGGACTGCTTGAGCCCAGGAGTTCGAGGCTGCAATGAGTTATCACTGCACCTGTAAATAGCTACCACATTCTAGGTTAGGCAACATAGTGAGACCTTGTCTCTTAAAAAACTAATTAATTAAAAATGGTTAAAATGGTACATTTTGTTATATGTATTTTACCACGATAAAAAAAATAAACAAGAAAAACTAGATTGTTTAAATGGCCCATATACAATTTACTGAGCAAAAGCCTAAGAAGCCACACACACTTTCTCAGTAGACAGCAGCTACAGAGAGCATAAACATATGGCAATCAAAATAAATACAAGGCTTTGGGAGGCTGAGGCAGGAGGATTGTTTGAGGCCAGGCGTTCAAGGCCAGCTTGAGCAAGAGTGAGACCATGTCTCTACAAAAAAATAGAAAAATTAGCCAGGCATGGTGGCACCTGCTACAGTCCCAGCTACTGGGGAGGCTGAGGCAGGAGGATCACTTGAGCCTAGGACTTTGAGGCTGCAGTGAGCTACAAACATGCCACAGAACTCTAGTCCCCAGGTGACAGAGTGAGACCCTATCTTAAAACAACCAATCAACCCCGGGCGTGGCGGCTCATGCCTATAATCCTAGCACTCTGGGAGGCCGACAGGGGCGGATTGTTTGAGCTCAGGAGTTCGAAATCAGCCTGAGCAAGAGCGAGACCCCGTCTCTACTAAAAATACAAAGAAATTAATTGGACAACTAAAAATATATAGAAAAATTAGCCGGGCATGGTGGTGCATGCCTATAGTCCCAGCTACTCAGGAGGCTGAGGCAGAAGGATTGCTTGAGCCCAGGAGTATGAGGTTGCTGTGAGCTAGGCAGACACCATGGCACTCACTCTAGCCTGGGCAAAAAGAGTGAGACTTTGTCTCAAAAAAAACCAAACAAACAAAAAGAAAAACAACCAATCAACCAACCACACACAACAGTATCCAGGACCTCAAGTGTGTATCTAATCTGACCTTATTTGATGCTCTTAGTGAAATAAGGATAAAAGTTTTTTCTATATTAATTACATAGGAGATGCTAAACTTAACATAGTAAAGAACTGTGTAAACATACCTAGAAAGAATGTAAATGAGCAGAAAATGAATATTCTAGTTCTCCAAGGCCTGGTTAACAAGAAACCCACCTACACATGAATCTACAGCAAAATAAGAATAATGACGGACTAAATTTTAAGAATCCATATTTGATCTTGCTTCACTGTCAAAAATCAAGAACAAAAAGGAAAGTAAAAGAGAAGAACATGTAAAAGGTAAAACCAAAAACGGATTTATTATGGGGGGGTAAGTGTGCTGGATGACAGGGCTGGGCGCAGGCCGAGTATGCTCATGTGGCCCATCGGCGACAAGAAGAAGGCTCTGAAACAGCCCAAGCAGCAGGCCAAGGAGATGGGCTAGGAAGATGAGGCTTTCAAGCAGAAACACGAAGAGGAAAATAAATTCCGGGAGCTAAAAGCCAAAGGAAAAGGGCCCCCTGGACACAGGTGGAGATAACCAATCTGGCAAAAAGTAAGCTGTTTCTCGTGTCTGAGGCAATGGTGACCCTTGATTCCATCCCTATTTAACCATCTGGATTCCCTGCCATACCATCTTTTGCCACCTATAGCTAGAACAAAGTGTTGTCTTTGGAGCCTATTGTACATTTAAGAATAAACTTTTGTAAAAAAGAAAAAAAAAAAGAAAGAAAGAAAAAGAAAAATGTCAGTAAAATCAATTTCCTTTGAAAGACAAAAATTTAAATACAGAAAACGGAAGAAACTAAGAATCTGAAATAGAAGTAGATCACGACTACTGCAGTTATAGAAAAGTATCTCTAATTCAAATAAGAAAGCATTTATTCTTTGTCCCAAGCAGCTGTAGTTAAAAAAGAATACTGGTTTATGACATGCTGATGCGATTTCTCACTTTATAGCAAAAAAGCTGTCCTTAGAGCTTTTGCTTAGGTGAAGGAGATAAAAAGGGACCAGGGCTTACACATGAACTACAGGAACACACAGAAAAAATCAGAGGGGTGAGGTGACAGTGTTAGAGAAAACCTAACAGAAGACTAAAACACCTGAGTCAAGTTTTAAGGACCAGAGAAGAGGACCAAGGACCAAGTAAATGGGGGAGAAGGGTGTTTGGGGTTGAGGGTGCAGCATGTGCAAAGGCCTGGGGGCCTGGGAGAGCATGGAGCACTGGAAGAACCCCAGGAGCTCATCACCCATTGTGGGGGGTAAGACACACAAGGGGACTGTGGAGTCTGGAGTGGGGAACTGGCGGACGCCACACCAGGCTAAACAGAGGGCATTTCACCCTGAAAACACAAACCACCACTGGATTCGCGAGTTAGAAATATCTTGTGGCACCTCTTTGATGAGGACCTGGAGTTAGGCTGGAAGACTACTGGTAAGAGGGTACAGACGTAACCTATGCAAGAAATTAGTACACCCTAATCTAAGGATTAAGCGAGGGAGACAGAATGGAGGGAACATTTGAGAACATTTAGGAAGTGGGTAGGGACAGGACTGGGTTACAAATGTGGGAGGAAATACTGCCAGATGACTCAAGTTTCCTGCCTTGGGGACCTGAGAGGACAGTGCAATCCTTCCTGAAATGGAGGACCCTGGAGGAGGAGCAGGTGGTGGGAGAAGATGAGGACACCAATAGTCCCACGGTGTTACAGGTACCTGGGGAACATCCAAGTGGATATATCCTGTAGACAGTTAACACATACCTTTACCAAAAAACCTGCAATGGCTCCCCAGTGACCATATAAGGTCCCTGGCTGGCATCACAGCATCTACGAGGAGATCCTGATACCGTTCCAGAGGCCAGAACGCTCAGCAGAGAGAAAAGCGTGGCTGATAATAGCCATGCATAAAGCTTGACTCAGGGACTTTATGGTCAGCAGAACGTCCACCTCCCCTTACGCAAGTCACCTCCTCAACAAACTTGGAGCCAGATCTAGGTTTTGCCATTTACTAAGTAAGTCACCTAACCTCTCTTAGTCTCAGTTTCTTTCTCTGTAAAACTGAAATATCATGACTTGGTCAAAGGTCTGTAATAGCTCCTCCTATTCAACTGTTGGTCCTTAATATTTATTGGATGACTTACACAGCAGAACTGTATTGCTGAATCTGGGGAGGAAAAAAAAAGGCTTCTTAAGCTTCTTTTGTTTTCTGGGCTAACGATTAAACATGGTTTTCTCCTTCAAATACAATTTAATTTTAAGAGATTCTCAAATACTGTCAACGGCACTACATAAACAGGTCTTTAGGTTGGCAGTCTTTTTCTTGTTATTTGTGGACACTTTTCCCTCCCTTCCTCTCTGTCCCTCCCTTCTTCCCTTCCTCCCTTCCTTCCTTCCTTCTTTTTTGAGACAAGAGTCTGGTTCTGTTGCCCAGGCTAGAGTGCAGTGGAGTCATCATAGTTCACTGCAATCTCAAACTCCTGGACTTAAGGGATCTTCCTGCCTTAGCCTCCCAAGTAGTTGGGACTACAGGTGCATGCCACCACGCTCA
Source organism: Avahi laniger (assembly GCA_963575035.1). Lineage (NCBI taxonomy): Eukaryota > Metazoa > Chordata > Mammalia > Primates > Indriidae > Avahi > Avahi laniger. The sequence goes on along the minus strand of CAUYSK010122871.1, from coordinate 7,726 downwards.
ACTAATTTTTTTTTTTTTTGTAGAGACAGGGTCTTGCTCAGGCTGCTCTTGAACTCCCAGCCTCAAGCAATCCTCCTGCCTTGACCTCCCAAAGTGCTAGGATTACAGGTGAGAAGCCACCCCACCCAGCATGATCTCTTTTTCTTGATATCTCTAACTGCAAAGACAAGCTCATTAACTAAATTCACTTTCGTATTTCAAATAAAATTATATTTTTCATTTAAGTCAATGGCCTATCACAGAGACATTATTAAAGTTTATACATAGCATCAATGATTTTAAAGCACATTATATATATTTTGCTAAGTTCCATCCTGTAGACCCAGAAGCTGAGAGCATATTTATTAGAATAGCTGTTCAAACTTCTGGACTAGTAGAGGCAGAACTCAAATTACATAAGCAGGAACTATAGGAAAGGGAAGACTAAAATGGAACATAATTTTTAAATTGGGCAGGGAGAGGAGGAGAGAGAGGTGATCTTATAAACATGGAAGAGACCTAAAGGAATAACAGAAAGATAAAAGAACCCTGACCAGCCCAAGGTGAGAGGCCTAAGGAAATCATATTTGCAATTAAGAAAATCCAAAGCTACATGTCCAAGCATTCTATCTTGAAGATGTAAAGTGACTGGCTTTAAAGGGGAGGGGAGAGCTTTATGAGTTTTTTCTTGTATTGAGAAACATTTTTTAAAAGAAATATGCTGCACAAATACACTATCCATGACATTACTATAGTAATGATTGGTGCCTTCACTGTCAAGTAAAATCCCTATAGACCAGAAGCCTGATTCTGCAACCAAGAAGACAACAATCTCCACTGATACTTTCCCATGAATGTAAAATTCCTACACATTTCTTAGGAGGGAATACTAAAATAATGGTTTTTATTTCCTCTGCATTCCAAATGAGCCAAATGAGAATAGAAATACTACAATTTTTATGATATTTTTAAGCCCTTTTCATCAAAACATTAGATTCATGAACTCAGCTTTTAAAATCCTCTATACCTACAAAAGTAGAGTTTAGCATTTCCAAATTTTAATACAACACTCACAACAGTCCATTAACATTATTTCCTCTAAAATGAACATCCGAAAAGAGCCACATTAGTCTTAATCCTGTATTTCAAAACTCCGCACTACTCAGTCTTTTTAAATACATCTATTCTCCATCCTCTGCAAATTGGCAGTAATTTCTCTAGTTCTCACATTAATGAGCACTTTCTTTGGGGCAGAGCACATGCTGCATTCTGATATGCAAAATCGATGTCTGTCAAAGTTGTTCATTCCACAAATATTTATTGAGCAAGTCCTATGTGTCTGGCACTGTTGCAGGCACTGAGGGCAAACAGGAAAATTTCCTGCACTCCTAGAGCTTACATTCTATTTGAGGATATACCTGAGAACAAAATTAAATTGACCTCAGAACATGCAAGCTACAAAGATATAAAGCAAAGGGGCTGAGAGTAAGCAGGGTGCTCTTTAGCCAAGCCTCTCTAAGGAGGTAACGTTTGAGCAAAGATGAAGGAAGCAGCAGACAAGAAAAGGTGTGTGGGGAGAATTCCAGGGAGCCCCAACAGCACGTGTAAAGGACCTGAGGAAGGAGCAAACTTAGTCAACTATAAGAGCAGCTGAATTGTTATTTCTCTCTCCTATTTCGGTGCAAAAGCTGTTTCATTAATACAGCACCTGCACTGCCCCAGCCTCTATCAAAAGACATGTTCAAAAGGGGTTGTTAAATTAATAAATACGACTGTTGGCTACTTTCCTAATGATTGAACATAGTACTTGCCTATCCTTCCCCTTTTCAAAAAGGGAGTACAGTCTGATTTTCAATAGATCCCTCAATAGTCAAGTATCACCAGGCCACTAGGGCATGCCTATTTCACAGATTAGAGGCATGGAGAAAAAAAAAAGCCCTCAGTAATCTTACATTTTTGGAATGGAAAAAAAAGTGGTCTGACAACGGGACCAGGTATTTCAAAAACTAAACTCTCGGCAGCCCTACTTCTCGGCAAGCAACGAAGATGTATACTACTTTTAAAGCCCTCAGTGCAGGGCTGACGGCGGGAGTCGGTGCGGATCAGTTTCAGCCTGCACAGCCGCACGTCCAGGCACTCAAGCAACCACGGAGCAGAGGTCTCCTGGCCCCCAGCCTGTTCGCGCTTACTCTGGGCAAGTACACAGAACGAGCAGTCCCTGAGGGCCTGCCTGGCACGCAGTAGGCTCACAATGTGGGGATGCAGGACTGCAAGGACGAAAGCACGTGGGCTGGACCCACAGGAGACCCGCCGAGCGGTTGGGGGAGCTGTGCAGGGCCTCAGGGAAAAGGCCGGTCTGCGAGGGAGAAGAATTTAGGGAGCGTTCAGGGCAAAGAAAGGAGGCGAGAGGAAAGGAGACCCAGGGGCAGACAGCACCGCGGGGAGAGGGAGAGCGCGCGGGAGCAGCACCCTGACGACCGGCCGGGCGGAGGGGCGTGGGCTCTCCCCGGAATGGAGGCGCCGCGGGCTCAGAGCGTTGCCCACATCCTCTCCGGGCGGGGCCCTGGGGCCGAGGCGGGCCGAGGGCTGGCCGCGGAGCCCGGGCAGCCGTGAGGAGGCCACGCACTTACCCGGAGCCTGGGGGCGCGGCGCGAGCCGGGCGGCTAGGAGGCCGGCGCTGCGCTCGGGGCGCAGGAGGGCGGCGAGGGCCACTCGGAGGAGCCTGCAGCGAGGGAGGCCAGGCATAGGCAACGCGCCCGCGCGGGGTCCGCGGCGCTCCGGCAGCCGGGCTCGCACACGTGCGGCGCAGCGACGCGCTGGGGCCGCAGCCCCTCCCCCGGGCGGAGCCCGCTCGGGCCTCCCGCTCCGCCCCCGGCCACGGAGAGGCCCCGCCCGCTGGGCGCGCTCCTGCCGGCTCCCGGGGCCGTGGCTGCTTAGTCCCGGCATGTAGGACAAAAGGTGGTTTTGTCAGGCCTCTAAGAGTTCTTTTAGACCTTTAGGATGTCCAAAGCCGGGATTAACATATTATTTAGCAGTTGTATCCTAGTAAGGATTTCTTCCGCATAGTTGTGGCCCTTTCTTATTTCACCACAGTTAATGATGATGAAAAGGGAATCACTTCAGGGACCATATTGGTCCATGTACGATTCCTTCCATGTGGGGGATTCAGAAGCACCATTTTCCCGCTTCTTACCCTTCCTGCTTGACAGCTCCCCAATAGGATCTATTTCAAGAAAAGTCATCATAGTTTATGCTTCTGTGTAAAGAAAAAATTCATTCCTCTTCCCATGCTCTTCAAGTAGCACACGTTTACTGACCAAATCCAAGCCCCTAATAAGTTTTTCAGATCTAATATTTTACCAAACTTCAGCCCTGAGTGAAAAACCAATGTTATTTCAAGTCCTTATATTTCTGCTACACTTGTTATCATAATGTGGATTTAATGTGGGGATCTGGTCAACAGAGTCACAGATAATTCTGTCGGAGTGGTTGGGTTTTATACTGCTTTCCCCTGAGATTCTTTACCTCAGTTAAGTAAGTACCTCAATTTTTTTTTTCTGGCCTTACTTCTTTAAGATCACTGGTCTTTGGTTAATTCATTGGTTAATATCCTAGTGATAGCAAATGCAAATATTTGTACCATAACGGTAAAGTAATAATTCAATCCTAAACTCTTAATTTTTTTGTATACTTTAAAAAGTATCTTCTCAGTGTCCTAGATTTTGGCCTACATAGTGGTATCACCGAATGCTGGTGAGGATGTGGAGCAACAGGAACTCTCATTCATTGCCGGTAGGAATGCAAAGTGGTACAGCCACTTTGGAAGACAGTTTGGTGGTTTTGTACAAGACTAAACATACTCTTAAACCATATGACTCAGCGCTTAAGCTCCCTTGATTTACCCAAAAGGGTTGAAAACATGTCCACATATAAACCTGCACACAGATGTTTACAGTAGCGTTATTCATAACTCCCAAAACTTAGAAGGAACCAAGATATCCTTCAGTAGGTGGATGAATAAATTGTGGTATAGCCAGACAATGGAATAGTATTCAGCACTAGAAAGAAATGAACTTAGCAAGCCATGAAAAGACATGGAGGACACTTAAATGCATATTACTAAGTGAAAGAAACCAATCTGAAAAGGTCACGTCCTGCACGATTCCAACTGCATGACATTGTGAAAGAAGCAAAACTATATAGACCGCAATAAAATTGGTTTCCAGGTATCAGGAAGGAGGGAGGGATGAATGAGATTGGAGCACAGCGGAATTTTAGAGCAGTGAAACTACTCTGTATGATCAAAAAATGGTGGATACGTCATTATACATTTGTCCAAATGCATACAATGTATGATATCGAGACTGAACCCTAATGTAAACTATGGTCTCTGGGTGATAATGATGTGTCTATACAGGTTCATCAGATGTAACAAATGCCCCACTCTGGTGGGGGATGTTGATAATAGGGAAGGTTATGCATGTGTGGAGGTAGGGGAAAAGCTCTATACCTTCCTCTCAATTTTTCTGTAACCTAAAACTGCTCTTAAAAAAAAATCTCTGAGATTGTGGCCCAACTCCTCACAAACACATTTAGAGGAAAGACTTTTCATATTTCTTTGGCCGTTGGCTGAGTTTATGGTCAAAACTTATCCTTTTTACATTTTAGCCTAAACTGCCTTAGACAAGGTCCAAGTGAAACACATATTTTTAGTTTTCTGTTTTCCAAAACAGGCAACTCTTTATTGGTTTTTATGCTTAAAATAACACAGACGTTCAAAGCCTCTCCCCTTTTCCAACTTGCTCTAATAAACATTTAACAGTTGAATGTTCTCATCCACTTTAAAATTCCATCCTAACATGTATATTATGTATAATGCACAGTATCCTGCTTTTAACTCCACACCAGCATCATGGATTGGTAAGTGCCTAGCACACACAATTTATCTCTTCTTTCATTTCTGTTATTGCTCATATTCTGTCCAACTTTGATGCTTTTCTTCACACTCCAGTTTATTGTTTTCTATTTCCCTCAGTCATTGCAAACATTTCTGTTGTTGAACTGATATACTTAATCTTAAATTATTTATGTCAATGTCTATTTCCTTTACCAGAAAGTGAATTTTTCAGAGGCAAAAATTGGATTTAGGGCAATCTTTTTTCTTCTTTAATTTTATTTTTAATTTTTTTCAGAGTTATACATGTCTGTGATTTAGAGTCAAATAATTTTGTAGAAACTCTGTAAGGTTTGCAGGGAAACAGCAGAGACAGTATCCCCTCCTCTCCCTTTACCTGTTTCTACCTTCTCAAAGGCAGTCATTTCACTTCTTTTAACTGATTATTTTGGTATTTACTTTCATCTCTCTATATAAATGTGCTTGTATTGCTATTTCTTGATTTTTTACTTTTAGGCATTATCTATTGACTTCACTTAATGTAAAATGAAGGTTTAGCTCTCCTTCCTTCCTCCTTCTCCACCATACTTCCCATCCTCCACATGCCTGATATAGTTATATTGTACTCTTTTTTTTATTGATTTGTGTTTACTTCATTATTCACATCTTAGGTAAATATTATTCACATCTTAGAAAAGTAGGAAACTATGATTACTTCTCTTCTCCTACACAGCTTTTTGTTTTTCCTCTAGTTCATAATGATCTTATTTTGGTTTACTATGTCATCACTATGTCAAGCCCAAACTCCTTAATGATTGTTTAAATCTTCCCCCTCCAGAATTTTAAACATATGAGGTGTTCTATCAGTTTCATCTTTCTAAAGGAGTCTCTTCTGGAGCTTTCTGACCTTTACCAATCTATGCCTAGTCCACAGTTGTCAGGGCTTCTCTGTTCATTTTTCTCCTATGTTGTATCTTATTTTTTTTTTTTTTTTGAGACAGAGTCTCACTTTCTTGCCTGGGCTAAAGTGCCATGGCATCAGCCCAGCTCACAGCAACCTCAAACTCCTGGGCTCAAGAGATCCTCCTGTCTCAGCCTCCCAGGTAGCTGGGACTACAGGCACGTGCCACTGTGCTGGGCTAGTTTTTTCTGTTTTTAGTTGTTTGGATAATTTCTTTCTATTTATAGTAGAGACGGGGTCTCGCTCTTGCTCAGGTTGGTCTCGAACTACTGAGCTAAAGCAATCCTCCCACCTCGGCCTCCCACAGTGCTGGGATTACAGGCGTGAGCCACTGCGCCCCGGCCTGTGTTGTATCTTCTATGTCCTATATCCTATGTCTTCTCTTTTCTTGGTTTACTGTCTCATTTTAGGGGAGCATAAGCTTCAGTAGTCTCCTGAGAAAGGAGTAAATGAAAGCTAAATTTTTTGAGATATTGAATGTCTAAACATTTCTAATCTTATATTTGATTGATTGTTTATTAATCAAGTATAGCATTATAGCTTTACATAAATTTCCTTTGCTGTACATACTTGCCAGTAAAAAATAAATAAATGAATAAATAAATAAAATTCCTTTTGAAATTTGATCAGATTGCTCGCCTGTTTTCTAGCTTTCTTCATTGCTGTTGAGAAATCCAAAGGTATTCCAATTCTTGATCCTTTGATCAGTTTCTCTCTTTGGAAGAAATAACAAAGGATACAGGGTCAGAGTTTATAATTTAGCCCTATAAAGTTATAATTGAAAGTTGGGAGAAGGGGGTGAACCCCCTGGGAGAAAGAGCACACAGAAACAGGAGGGAAAAGATAAGACCTCACACTGGGAACTGAGAGTTACAGGGAAAAACAAGGAAAAAGGATAAATATGATGTGCTCACATAAAAAAATCAGGAACAAAGCCAAAAAACAAAACCCAGTGCCTTAGTGCATTTGAGCTGCTATAACAAAATATCATAGATCAGGTGGCTTATAAACAACAACCAGTTTTTCTTCCTTTTGTTTTTGCCCTCAGTATCCTGCAGTTTCACAGTGATGAGCTTTGGAGTGGGTCAATTTTTGTGAATTGTGCTGAACAATCTGTGGGCCATTTCAACTGGTAACTCACGTTTGGGTTTGGAGAAATTTTCTTGAATTATTTTGTTGATGATCCCTCTCTCCCCACCCCCTGCTTGTATTTGATTTTGAGATGCTTACTTTTCTTTTTATGTACTTAATTTTAATTTTTTTATTTTTTAAGATGGGCCATCACTCTGTTGGCCTGCAGTGGCCTTGAACTGTGACCTTGAACTCCTGGGCTCAAGAGATCCCACCTCAGCCTCCTGTAGCCTCAGTGCCTGTAGCTGGGACTACAGGCACTCAGCAGCACGCCTGGCTAATGGAATCCTTGTTTTTCATATTTTGGACTCCCCTGGAGTGGTCCTCTAATTTATTATCTTTTCTTTCCTATTTTTTATTTCTTTGTCAGCTTGCTTTTTTTCCCCCTAGGATATTTCTCAACATTTATCTTCCAACCCTTGAACTTTTCATTTCTGCTACCATATTTTTTGTCTCTGAATGCTCCTTTTTAAATAGTATCCTTTTCTTGTTTTATTCTTGCAGTGGTAACTCATCTCCTAGGACATCAATTATATATTTATGTATATATCTACATATAAATATATATTTGAATTTTCTTTATATATTTGAGTTTTCTTTATATACACACACACACATATATATATATGTATATATATTTGAGTTTTATTTTCAGTGAATGGTTTCTGTTTCTTCCCTGGGTTGCTTGGGGGGGGGGGGGGGGGGGGGGGGGGGGGGGGGGGGGGGGGGGGGGGGGGGGGGGGGGGGGGGGGGGGGGGGGG
>CAUYSK010122869.1:0-40214 GCA_963575035.1 Avahi laniger | reverse complement strand
GAGACCAGCCTGAGCAAGAGTGAGACCCCGTCTCTACTAAAAATTAGAAAGAAATTAATTGGACAGCTAAAAATATATAGAAAAAATTAGCCGGGCATGGTGGCACATGCCTGTAGTCCCAGCTACTCGGGAGGCTGAGGCCGTAGGATTGCTTGAGCCCAGGAGTCTGAGGTTGCTGTGAGCTAGGCTGACGTCACGGCACTCACTCTAGCCCAGGCAACAGAGTGAGACTCTGTCTCAAAAAAAAAAAAAAAAAAAAAGCCAGCAAGGAGGTCAAGACTTTACAGCAATTCTGCTAGTAAGATGCAGCCTTGTACAATGCAACACAATGATAGAAATGGCATCCAACCACCCTTGCCACATTCTAATGGTTGGGAGCAAGTTACAGATTCTACCCACTCTCAAGAAGAGGGAGTTATACAAGTGCATAAACACCAAGAGGTGAGTACCATGGTGGCCATCTTAAAGTCTGTCTACTGCAAGACTGATATTAACCAAAACAATAAGAGCAATGGTATGAAAGAGGGTGAAACTTGAGATTTCTTCATTAAAGCAATACCTCAAAAGAGCCTAAAGAGGTCGCCCACTGTTCATAGTATCATCTGGCTTCTTGCAAGAGGTAATCAAGTCTTTCAGGTGTTTAACTACATAAAAGTTAAGCTTCTACATATATTTCAAATCAATATATGTTTCCAACCAACTTATATTTCAAAATCATCTCTGGATGTTAACATTCTCCATTGAGGTTTCCAGACTTCCATGAATAAAATTTAAGTTTATTATTTTAAAAAAAATGTACATACACAAGATGAAATGAATGAGAATCTAAAACAATAACAAAGAATAGATTTATTCTCTCAAGGAAATCAGATGTTGAAGTGATCAGAGACAATTTATCAGCTATGAATTAAATGTTTCAAAAATTAAAAATAAAATTTTATTTTAAAACATGCAAAATGAGATGAAAAAATAACAAGCCAAGGTTTTGAAATAAGGAAATAAATGTTTCAAACATGATAAATAAAATTAATGAAGTCAGAGAATCATTGAACAAGTTAAAAGCAGATTAGATACTGCTGAAGAGAGAATCAGAAAATTGGAAGATAGATAGAAAGATAATGATAAATTTCAAAGAGTGGCTTGAATGATATAGAATGTAGAATGAGAAATGTTAAAGTATATTTTACCAGAGTAACAGAAAGAAAAATAGATAACATGAAGAATAAATTAATTTGAAGAAATAAGGGCTGAGATTTTTCCATAATTGAGAAATAACAATGTACATGTAAGAGAAAAACTATTTCAAATAGAGTAAACAAAAGTAAATTCATGCCACCATCCACGGTAGTTAAACTTCAGAATGTCAAGCTGATTTTCAAATTTATATGGAAGAACAAAAGCCTGTGAGTAACTAAGATACTATTCAAGATGAAGTATAAAGAAAGGCTACTTGTTGTACCAGATATGAAGGCTTATTATAATGCTATTGTAATTAAGTGTCTTAGCAGGGCAGGAATAGATAAAATGACTTACAGAACAGAAAAAATCCAGAGAGAATCCCCAAATAGAGCCACATATATACACAAACTCTGGATATGACAAGATATGATAGCTTTGAAGGCTTGAGGAAAAGAAGGAAAAATTTAATAAATGATGCATTTATCCATATGAATAAAAATACATCATATACAAAAATATGTGCAAGATGTCTAAATCCTTAAATATAAGAGGCAAAACTTTAAAATTTTTGTAGAAATTATATTAAGAAATTAGTTTGAATTGGGGAATTGTTTAAAATTCTATCTACTAGAGAAGAGGTTGATAAATTTGATTATAATAAAATTAAGAAATTCTATTTATAAAAAGGCACCATGAAGAAATTTAAAATCATTTTGTTGTGAGATATAGTATCTGTAACATACATAGCCAACAATGGATTACTATTCAAAGAATAAGTAATTCCTACAACTAAGCAGATTCAAAAAAACAAAAAAAAAAAAAACCCAGGGGCAAAAATGACATAAAAACTGAGCAAGCATATCACAAAAAAAAAAAATTAAGATTCAATACACATATAAAAATATGTTCAGTCTTATAATCACACAAATATAAATTAATACCACAGTGAATTATCACTTCATACTTAACAATTTGGCCACAATTGGCTGGTTGAAATATAAATTGACATAAGTATATAGGACACTATTTAGCCTTATCTTAGATAGTTGAACAACTTAAAGTCTCCACAGATCACCAATTTTAGTCCAAAGTGTGAAATTAGGAAAATTTTTACATGTATTCACCAATAGGCATACACAAGGATGCTCATAGCAGCATCATTTATAGTAGAAAGAACTATGTAAATAGAAACAACATAAATATCCATCAACAAGAAAATGAATAAATCTTAATAAGGAAAATTATGCAATAATATATAGATGATACTTAGAAGCATAATGTTGAGTAAAAAAGTCAGTCACAAAAGAGAATATAAACATCATTATTCCATTTTTGTAATGCTCAAAAGCAAGCAAAAGCAAAAAATGTATAGCTTAGGGATGTTTGTATATGACTCATAACAACGATAATAATAGTCGACAATTAAAATTCGCACACTGCTCACCATTTATAAAGCCTCTTTTTGCATGCTAAAAGTGTATCAACCGATATCATTTTTACATGAAGAAGATAAAATTATTGCCAAATTAACAATTTGGAAATGGTAACAAAGAGAATTTAAATAACAGGGCCACTGCAATTAGTCTGGTTCAGATTACATTCTTAACCATTATGCTGTACTACAAAGGAATTATAATTTGGAGGCATGTTTTAAGGTGGGGTAGGAACACACAGATTGATGCAAAGACAATGATAACATTTAAATTTTTAGGTTCAATGGTGAGTTATAGGTGTGCATTTTGATATTTTCTACTTTAATTTTAATACATATAATACATATTATGTTGTGTTTTCAAATTGTATATAACAATTTTTGACAGAATAGAATAATGATATTTAGGCTGTCACCTGAATGTCTGCTCCAACAGCAAGATCAGATCTACTTTTATCGACCATTCTACTTAATGATGGGTCTCCTGTATCACTAGTTGGGTATTTTCCTATGTAGCAGCATTATCCTAATTTTATATGGCTTCATTCTCTTATCATTTACAGTAACCCTATGCTTTAGGTATTTTTATTATTCTCAACTAATAGTTGGAAAAAAAGTAAAGCATTGAAAAAGGATAAGTAAATTGCTGAAGGTGACACAGCTAGCAAGTACCAAAACCAGGGGTTTAACAATTCTGCCAAACCACCTCTCTTTATGGAACACAAATGTTAATTTTGTTTACTTAAAGCAACAGAAGATGGTAAATAAATTATAAAGTATACCCTCCCAAATTTACATGCATGATTTTTTGCTAGTACTAACCACTTATGACAATGGTTTCTAAAATTTTATTTACACTTTGTTCATAATGAATTTTTACAGAAGCCTAATATATAAAACCGATAAATGCAAAACTGCTGTGGTTGAAACAGAGATAAAGATTCACCTATATGGACTTCCCATGTTCTACTAAACATGTTTTGAAAACTTACATTTTATGGATAATTGAGAGTGTCAGTGATAGACTGGATATTGTGACCATTCTTCAGCCTCTCTCTATTTTAGAAATATACATCCATGCCTTTGCCAGGATATTTAGACATGCTCCCTTTAAAATAGGCAGAGTATATTTTCCCTCCCTATTCTGTTGCACTTAGCCAAGTGACTTGCTTTGGCCAATGGAACAGTAGCAAATGTGACGTGAGTAAAGACTAAGTGCTATTAGCCAGGCGCAGTGGCTCATGCCTGTGACTGTAATCCTAGTACCCTGGGAGGCCGAGACAGGAGGATCACTTGAACTCAGGAGTTTGAGACCAGCTTGAGCAAGAGCAAGACTCTTTCTCTACTAAAAATAGAAAAAATTAGCTGGGCAACTAAAATAGAAACAAAAATTTAGCCAGGTGTGGTGGCACATGCTTGCAATTCCAGCTACTATGGAGGCTGAGGCAGAAGGATCACTTGAGTACAGGAGTTTGAGGTTGTTGTGAGCTAGGCTGATGTCACAGCACTCACTCTAGACTGGACAACAAAGTAAGACTCTATCTAAAAAAAAAAAAAGACGAAACACTAAATGCCATTGTGTAATTTGGCTTGGATCCTTTTGCTTCAACCATTGCAATTAGAAGAACATGCTCTGAGCAGCATCTTGTTCTACAATGAGATGTGTGAAGTAAACCCCATTCTGACCTACAGATGAGCCCAGGTGAATCTAATCAAACTCAACCAAAATCGACAAACTTCAGCTGATCCACAGGCATTTGCACAAGGAAAAAAATGGTTATGGCAAGCCACTGAGAATTGGGATTGTTATGCAGCATTATTGCAGTAAAAGCTGTCTAATACAATAACTGTATTATAATTCATAAAGTACTGTATTAAAATAACAAAAGCATAGAAGTCCAAAATATATCAAGATCCTCAGAGTTTAAAACACTTCTATGAGAGTCATTACCACATAGTGAAAGGAGTATGCCTTGGTTTCCAGAGTCTAGCAGCTCTGGAGAGAGGAGCCTGAAATTAGTAAATCTATGGGCCTCAGTTTTTACATCTGACAAATGGAATATTTGCCTAGATTAGAAATTATGTATGTAAAGAGGTGGGAAGGTGGCGGACTAGAAGCAACCCATGAGGCTACTGCTATCAAAGAGAGAATCATAAGTTGCAGAGAGATACCTATCTACAGATAGCTCTTCTTGGAAGGAACATTGTGAAACCCCAGAAAAGCAACATGGGACATTGGGAGTGAAGGAGAATGTGAAGGAGAATATTCATTTCACAATATCAAAGGGGAGGCATCTATGTGTGGGGAAGATTAGGAAGGTAGAGTGCTGGCATGCTATGCTCACCTCACAGGTATGGTGGCCCAAGTTGTGAGGGTACCCCTCCACCGCCACAGACTTCTGGACTGACTGGAGAGCTGCCTAGAGTCTGTGCAATCATTGCACTGGAGAACAAGCACTAAGGATCTGGTGACTGCCAATCCTGGGTTTCTGCGGCTGATGCCATCCTGAGCTCTCAGGTGCACAGCACCAGGTCGGCATGGGACTCAGCTTTGCAGCACTAGCCTTCACAGCACCGCCACTGGTCTGGGGAAGGAAAAGACAGAGTAGATGATCCCCTGTGCCATGCCCTGTGACTGGGAGCTGAGCACCCCTACCCTCTGCATGGAGGGATATGAGCAGAGGAGTTGCTTAGGGTGCTACAGGCTCAAACTGGGAAGCTTTGGGTGACTTTCTCAGCAGGACATGGAGAGGGGAAAAATCTGCAGTTCTTGTGCTGCTGGAAATGACCCCCACCCATGCAACTTGGAATCCATGGTCTCCAAGCCAGTGGAATAGCCCACTGCCTGCACAACCCTGCCTTGGTGGCCCCCAGTTAGGAACAGCCCACCACCCATTAAAAAGTGGGCAAATGACATGAACAGAAGATTTTCTGAAGAAGATAGACAAATGGCCAACAATCATATGAAAAAATGTTCAATGTCACTAATTATCAGGGAAATGCAAATTAAAACCACAAAGAGATATCACCTTACCCCTGTTAGAATGACTTTTATTAAAAAATCCAAAGTTCAAATTGAAAACTTGGAAATTCCTATTAATAGCTAATTCATAAAAGAAGAAAAATAAAGATCAATAACCACGAAAAAGAAAAAAGGAAATTCATATAAGAACAATAATAATTACCATTTACCACCTATCAGATTATACAAGAAAATAAGAATATAATAATTTCTACTGGCAAAGTGCAGTGGCTCATGCCTGTAACCCTAGCATTCTGGGAGGCAAAGCCAGGAGGAACACTTGAAGTCAGGAGTTCGAGGCCAGCCTGAGCAACAGCAAGACCCCGTCTCTACTAAAAATAGAAAAATTAAGTGGGTGTGGTGGCATGTGCCTGCAGTTCCAGATACTTGGGAGGCTGAGGCAGGAGGATCACTTGAGCCCAGGAGTTTGAGGTTGCTGTGAACTAGGCTGATTCCATGGCACTCTATCCCAGGTGACAGTGCGAGACTCTCTCTCAAAAAAAAAAAAAAAAATTCTCTACTATAGAGACATATACGCTATATGGGTATATAAATTAGCATAAAATTTTTGAAAGTAAATCAAGAAAAATATATCAGAAGGCTTAAAAATATGTAGAACCTATGATCCAACAATCAATTGTTTAGAATTCATCTAAGGAAAATATCCAATAAAGTTAAATGTTTCCACCTCATTTGCAATACCTAAAATGTGGAAAAGCCTGTTTGTGTCCAACAACAGATCTAACTAAATTATGCAGTGTAAGCCAATGCCTTGATTAAAAATGACAATGGATATGCACATTTATGGTTATAGAAAGTTATTTAAGTGAGCAATATAGATTACAAAAGTGAATGCAGAGTAAAATTTTTGTGACTATATATAAATAAAAAGCCCAAAATAAATGTTAATAGTAGATACCCCTGGCAATGGGATCATAGATAATTCATTTGCTTATCTGGAGTTTTTAATTTTTTTACTATTGCTTGAGGAATCATTTTTAGGAGGATTTATTCAGTGCAGCCCGATGAAGCTTGGGAGGTAAGAGGGTGAAGAGAAAGTAAATTTCCAATCAGTGGAGGCAGCAAAGGTGAGAATGCTAGTAACAAACTTTGCCTAATTCAGAATTTGTTTATAAGGAAGTCCTGATCCCAGAAACACTGTGAAGTGATAGGTCAAACCCAGAATATGCCTCAGTGACTCCAGAGCTGCTGCTTCCTTTGCTTATTTTTAATAAGAGTAATACTGGCAGAGGAAAGAGCCTTGATTATTAAATGGTGATCCCACAGTGGCTATTTGATAACAAACATTTAACTTTCCGTTTCCTTATTGTTTAAGATTCTGAAGATGCCTGACATTTCTTGTCAAAAATCTGCTCATCTGTTATGCACCACTAGATCTGTGCAGTGTCCTACATTTGAACTCATCTTCTACAACACACAGAATCTGTTGACAAATGTCTCTTTTTTTCCCACAGCCTTCATAATACAATGACTCATTCCCTGGTGGGTGGTAGGTAACTCTGCCCTTGGTCACTAAGTGAATGATTTGGAAAGGCTTTGTGGCTGAACGTATTTGAGCTAAATGATGCAGTGGGAGAGATGGGGTCACGAAGAGAGCATAGCGCTGCACATTGTCAAATGGTGCGTGGCAGGCGTCAGAAATGTGGTGCAGATGGAGAGGCTGTGAATACGTTTCAGGTACTGCAGCAATTAGAGCAAGCAGAAATCCACACAGGTTCCCCTTGGATATTGGAATATGGTGTCAGTGTTCTCAGAAATACAGATGGTGTTTCAATACACATAATAGTCTTAACTCTTGCCATCTGGACCCCAAAGAGACTTTTCTGCTTGGATTCCTTAATCGGTGACCAAGCTTTACTGCATTAGGAACAATTAGAAGTGACATTTCTTTATTCCTTTTTTTCCCCAATGAATAACCTTAGCATTCCTATTTCCTTTCTCTGAATTGCTCCCTCTAAACCCTGTCACTTATAGCCCTCTCTGCTCTGAGATGATTAGGACACCTAATTCCACGCAATTCTACTCTGCCCCTCATTAATCATATGTGAGCAAATTTGTAGATGGGTAGTTCAAACAGCAGCCATTCTCCAAGGAAAGGTGACAAGCTCATAAATAATGTGGTTTTGTCAACAAGCACAGGAAGAAACATATGACATGAACTTTATGTTGTCTCTGTTGCGGAGTTGGAGAGGGAGGAACCATTTGCTGAGCTGCGGGTGAAGGCAGTGCAAAGCAGCAAAGCAGTCACTCGAGACACCATCCCATCAGAGTGGCAGGATAACTCCTTGAGATGTTAAATTGCATCTTGCTCCCTTTTTCATTTTAAGAAAAAAGCCAGGCCCCTTATGGACACCCTTGCTTCAAAGGATATTTGTATTCCTAGGCTGATAGCAGGGGTTGCCTACAGACAATTTTATTGCCTACAAATGAATTTCTGGAAAAATTACTAGTAAGCAATTTAAGAGCAATAGGAAATAAAATTGTTGTTGAATTGCATCCCCTAAAAAAGATATGTTGAAGTCCTAACCCCTGGTTCCTATGAATCTGACCTAATTTGGCAATAGGGTTTCTTCAGGAATCAAGTTAAGATGAAGTCACCCTGGATTAAGGTGAGCCTTAAGTTCAATGCTTGGTGTCTGTGTGAAGATGCAGGGACACAGAGACACCCAGGGAGAATTCCACGTGAAGATGGAGGCAGAGATTGGGATGATACAGCTGCAAGTCGAGGGGTGTCAATGATTACCATCAATGACCAAAAGCTGGGGAAGGGAAAAGGATAGATTCTCCCTCAGAGCCTCCAGAAGGAACCAATCTTGTCAACACCTTCTTTATGTACTTCCAGCATCCAGAACTGTGAGAGAATAAACTTATGCTGTTTTAAGCCACCCAGTTTATGGTGATTTGTTATGGCAACCCTAGGAAACTAACATAAAAACGGAAGTACCTTTGGAGTAAAAAGAGATTCTTCTGAGATTAAAATGAGGTCATGATGGCAGCAGGACAGAAAGTCAAGAGCGGAAACTATGAAAAGCTCCACCGCTTACTTAACTATGATAAAAAGCAACTTACATAATGTTTCTAAGGTTCATTTTCTTCCTCCACAAAAGAAAGAAGGTAATTCATCTGAGCTAAAACAGTGCTCAATATAAAATAGCTTTTATTTGTCAATCAATGTCATCATCATCATCATCATCATCAGTAACACTTCCTGAAGTCATGAGGTGAGAGGTTGGCATTAAGATCAAGCTCCCAGCTGACTATGATCCTGACCAAGCTATGAGGTATCTGAAATAGTGGACACAGCCTTACACCAGCTAAGCCATGAGGCACCTTGGAAAACACAATGGCCCCAATCCAGTTGAAGAATATATTTCTATTAGGGAAGAGAATATTACTCAGGCAAGGTAGTTGCCTCCCAGTCAAAGAAGCTTTGGGAATGGAAACTGAAAAGATGTCTTAAGCACTGTAGTCTGCAACCTCTGGGCCTTGGACTGGTACCAGTCCATGCCTGTTGGGAACCAGTCTGCACAATAGAAGGTGAGCAGTGGGCCAGCAAGTGAAGCTTCATTTGTATTTACAACCACTCCCCATTGCTGACATCACCACATAACCTCCACCTCCTGTCGGATCAGCAGTGGCATTAGATTCTCATAGGAGCATGAACCCTACTGTAAATTGCCCATGCGAGGGATCTAGGCTGCACACTCTTTATGAGAATCTAATGTCTGATGTTCTGAGGTGGAGCTGAGGTGGTAGCACTGGGGAGTGGCCACAAATACATATTATCATTAGCAGGGAGGTTTGTATAATTATTTCATTATATATTGCAATGTGATAATAATAGAAATAAAGTGCACAATAAATGTAATGCACTTGAATCATCTGAATCCATCTGTCCCACACTAGTACATGGAAAAATTGTCTTCCATGAAACCGGTCCCTGGTGCCAAAAAGGTTGGGGGCAACCTTCTCATATTCTTCTCATGATTGCCTTCATTTTTGCCTGCATAGAATAGCAGTGATGCACAAAGACAAGAAGGAAAAATGAAGAAGAGAATTCATATTTTCAGATCTGTCTATTTTCCCAAAACACTTGTATTCTCAATTCATACAATTGTCCTATTGTGACTCTGTAAGGAGTCTCAATTGATTATAGCATGGTTTTGGATTTGATTCTCTAAGTGTCCTCCTAATCTTAACAGAGAAAAAGCAAATGCACAGTTCATGACTGGGCTATACACCTCTCAAGTCAGCCATCCCAAAGACATGGGTCCCTGCAAGGAGTCGAAGGCCAGGCCATACCACCACCTTTTTGAAATTATCACATAAATCAATATATATTTTCACTGTCTTTGTAACACATACTTTGATTTAATGCTCTTCCCATACTATTAAAGGAAATAAAGACATGATAATGTGATTCCCTCTATAGGCAATCATGGCTCCCTTCAAAAACTCAGGGAAGTCACACATTCAGGTTGTTGTGGTATCTCTGACTCCTTCCTGTGATATCTGTTTTCTTTTTCTTATGGTGACACATTGAAAGGATATACACAAGAGGAGAGGTTCTCAACTTCCCATACAATCTGTAAAACCCTGTTTTACAGCTAATGGACAAAGGAATGTAGTATATGGCAGGGGCAATCTAAATCACCTGCAATTATTAAATATTATTTTATCATTTCCTTGTTCCCAGCTACTAAAAAACATTTAAGACTATGTAGAAGTGCTTCAAATATCTTACTGACATACTATGATGCATTCCACATGACAGTCTTCATCAGGACTTCTACTATGGAAATGTCTAAAAAATATATTTAATAATTGTTGTGCTTGAAAAAAGTTAATCACTGGCTATTCCTATCTCTGTTTTTTTCTTTTTTAAAAAAAATGCATGTGATTTTTTTGTTTTTCTTTTTTTATCAGCACATGTAAAGGAGTAAAGAAGGTATGGTTTCTTGGACCTGGCTCATGGGTCTGGAGTCACTACCTTCCTAAGCACAGTCTTGCAAGTTTACTTTATTCTTGGCCTCTGTACTGACAGAATAACTTGCAATGAAATTTCTAGGATGATCTGAATTTGATTTCTCATATAAATTCTATGTGCCAAGATCAATATGTAATCATTCCATTGAGGGGAGGTGGGAGTCCCATTTTTTAGACTTCCACCTCCTCTTAGTGGAAAATCATGGCTAATCTAATCTCTGGCTAATGAGGCTGACAGGATATGGCACAGAAAGGTAATTTGAATGTGGTCAGAGAAAAGAGGATTAGGAGAGACATTGGATGTCCAAAGTTACTGCACGAACGCCAAAATTTTACAGGTGGATAAGCCATGGCCATGAAGGTCCTGCAGGAAACATGTAGATTGAGGGAGATATAATTGTTATTAAATCTTGTATTCTACCTAGTACCACTTCTTCATCCTACCGTTGTGTCTATTATGTGCAGAATCTGTCATTTGGAGGGCAGCAATTCATTAAGAAGAACCAAGCTAGCTTAATAAATAAGACTTTGAAAGTATATGCCATTCAATTATATAAAAGGGTTTTTCATCTCACCTAAAGTTACCTTTGTGAACCTTTGCGAACCTTTGCAGGTGCAAATGATATCAGATTGTACATTGAGCATTCATTATTGACACAGATGGTTTATTTTTAGCAAAATAGCTCCCAGAATACTTTATAGCACCTACACACAGAAAGAAATCTACATCTTAAAAAATACAGCAAAGCTGTCAGTTTGAACATGCAATTGTGTAATGAACTCTATTAAAAACTTATTTTGGGAAGCAGGGCTGTACACTGAGAACTTTGCCTGTTGTTTTTCTATTAGACCATTTTAACAAGTCAATTCTCTCGCAAAGATGTCTATGTGTTTTAGAGCATTTAATATTTCTAGGCATTTACCTGATATATGTATCCAACGGTTATGAGAAATTTGATGTTTAGAGCAATTTTCATGTGAGGAGGAACTGCAACTCTTAGAAATATTTAGGATGTAATACATAATATTCTAACCTCAAGAACTATATAATCTAATCAGGAAAAAATGTAAACACAAATGGCAAATAACACGATAATACCACAAAGCAAAATCAGTTATGTTTGCTTAAAGCCATTTTGATTTTTTCATCTCTTAAGACTTCTTATATCTACTTGACCTCTTTCAAACTGTGTGCAAATAAATGGGAAATGAGAGCCCAAAGGCGATGACTTTATGTATTTCTTTGCATTCTTTTCAGTACACCCTACACCAAACTCATCTTCATAAACAATGGTACTTAGAAAATATTAGGTAGTCTGAATTGCAGGACAACTTATACAAAAATACATTTCAAACATTTAAAATTGGTCTCTTCCCTTCCACTGCCTTGAAACATTTGACAAAATTAAATTCTAAGGATGTATCTCCCACTCTTCTCTGAAATGAAAATCCAGCTCATAAAAGAGAACTCAACTCACTTGGTGTGGTTCTTCTATTTTCACAAAACACACACTGAGTTTTATTGTAGATACATCTTGACATTTCGAGACACTTTGTTCCTTATACATTCAGATAAAGGTCAGATTCTCCTGGTTCTAGTCTTCAAGTTTAGCACCTTAGAACTTCAGTTCATTTCCATTTCTTTCAAGATTTCTAGTTGAAGTGAAGTCAAGAGCTTTGCAGTTAGGAAGAATGGTTTCCACTTAATTTTCACTGAATGTATTATTAGGATAAAGTCGAAGCTACTGTGACAAAAATTCTTCAAAATAGAGTAATTCAAATAAATAGCAACCTATTTCTCCATGTTGTAACAGTCCAAGAGGCTAAAAAGACTCTATTCCATGGAGTTATTCAGGGACCCAGGATGATGCGACTAATCTACCATCTCCAAGTGACTAAGATTGCTCTATTTATGGTCTTTTCTACTGTGAAGCTCAATATGAATCCAGTCCTGTTGGTTCAGTGCAAATGGGAAAGAGAGTGTGCTCATGGCTAGCAAATTTTAAGGAATAAGATGTAATTTATATACATCATTTACATTTAATTTTTTTGAATTTTTTTTTTTTTTGAGACAGAGTCTCACTCTGTTGCTGGGGCTAGAGTGCTGTGGTGTCAGCCTAGCTCACAGCAACCTCAAACTCCTGGGCTCAAGTGATCCTACTGCCTCAGCCTCCCAAGTAGCTGGGACTATAGGCATGAACCACCATGCCCGGCTAATTTTTTCTACATATTTTTAGTTGTTCAGCTAATCTCTTTCTATTTTTTTTAGTAGAGACAGGGTCTCACTCTTGCTCAGGGTGGTCTCGAACTCCTGAGCTCAAGCAATCCTCCTGCCTCAGCCTCCCAGAGTGCTAGGATTACAGGTGTGAGCCACTGCGCCCGACCTACATTCTGTTTTTACTGATGAAAATCTATTCATATGACTATAGCTAACTGCTTAAGAGGCTATTAAGTAGCCTTGCAGAAGAGCCATGTTCCTAGAAAGAAAGAAAAAACAGATTATTTGGAAATAACAGAGTTTGCACAAGCAGCGATTATGAATTATATGGGTTACTTTTTGAATTTTTTTACAAGAATTACTAATAGTAGATCCAGGACTGTATTGTTAGCTTTTTCTCAATAATGGAGACACAGAGTACCTCCATCACATCCTGATTGAACATAAAAAAAAAAAAAGAAAGAAAACCACAACTGAAAAGAAAGTAAACCATAAGCCCTGGTACTATTTTTGTTCCTTTACCATTCTGCATATCCTAAACCAAACAGGTATATTTCCAGTAGCAGACAATATATCAAATGCTATAAAGTTATTTGACTGAAGAAAGTGACAAATTTCTTACTCTATGGTCATATTTTCATCTTGTAGAGCTCAGCAGTCTTGCTCTTATTATCTTCTAAGAACTCAGAGTTCTCCTAGTTCAATTCAAAGAATTAAAGGAGATTTAGTGCCTATCTGGAGGGCCTACAAGTATAAGTTGAACAGAAGTGGAAAACTTCTAAGTATACAACTCAAGCAAACTGCTGCACTAAATTTAATAGGAGACAAATTTTTTGACTATTTTAGAGTAAGAGATGCTATTCAGGAGAGAAGGAGAAAGGTATTTGGGCTGATGGCTAAATATTTTTGCTTTGTTTTGTTTTGTTTTGTTTTCTTGGCTAAATATATTTGAAGAGAAAAATGACTATTGGAATGAATTCTGTTTGGCCTGACTAGTTCCACTAAGAATGGTGCAAAAACTTGACAGAAATATTCTGAGGCCATCTAGCTAGGAAGTCTTATTTACTCAATCCTCAAGTTTTAATTTCTAATCATATCCATTATCTCATACTTACGTCCTGTCAACCGTGGCCCTGTACCTTTAAATGTAGTCAGTATGTGCATTCATAACAGCAGTGAGCACTTAAAATCCAACAATTTTATACATCATATGCATTCAATTAGTAGCAACCTTCAGCTTAATTTCTAGACCCACTCCTCATGTGCATCTCTATTACTTGGCATTCTTCTCTGGTGTTTTATTATCTGCCTCTGACCCTTGTTCTTGGTTTGGTTATTATAGATTTTTCTCTCTGCTATGTGTCTTTACAAGGCCCAGGTCTGAAGACATCTAATTTGCCAAACTATTCCCCACCTAACCATCTTTCTTCCACCCTTCCCTTCAGGAGAATTGAATGTGATGTCTCAAGTTCTGCATTGGCAGTATTGGAAGAAGTAGATTTGGGAAGAGTCTGGAAATCTGATAGTAATTAGCATTCAGTAAACAGTTGTAGTGCACTCTCTGTGAGTAGAGTACACCACCAGACAATATGAGGTTTATGAAGAAGTGCCATTCTTAAATGTTTAAGATGCATATAGTCCAACTGGAGAGAAAACAGAACTACACAAAATACCTACAAAGCAAAACAAATGTTTACCTGATACTCACACAAGCAACAGAAATAAATTGTCTCTATAATTTAAACCAAAAACTCATTTCTGTAATTGTGAATAACCAAATCAGAAGTGTATTTTTGGGACCCAAATGATTCATATAATGGTCTAAATGTCTTACTTTTGATACATGAATATATACGGCTTTGTAATAAAATTATATTTTCTATTGAGATGCAATTTTCCATGGTCATCCTATTATACTCAGACAAAATATTATTTCCTCTACCTCTTTGCTCCACTAAGGACTGTAAACAAATATAACATGAAATAAAATGCTGAAAGTACATAGCAGTGCAGCAAAGGCATTGCTGTCTTTTCAATATTTCTCTAACTCAGTAGTTTAGAAAATGAGGCAACACATTGAAGCATGTACTTGATTCCCAGGAATTTGGGCATTCTAAGAACTGATTTGCATGTAATCATGGAAATAAATGCCGCTGAATATGATGGACAATGTGTTTCTCTGGGAAGTCACCTTATACTGTCAGAAAAACAAAAAACACACTTCTGGTAGTGAGTCAGTATTTTCCCTTTAAACATTAGTCTGAACCTCATACTGGGGAAAAAAGGAATTGTGTCTGATTCTTGTTTGTTCCCCAGAATCTAGCATTGTGTCTGGTAACTCATAATTGAAGAGTATTTTAAGCTGACAGGACTCAGAGCAGTTGTGGTAGGCAGAATGCCCACCACCCCACCTGAGATATCTAGGGACTAATCCCTAGAACCTACGAATATGTTAGATTATATGGTAAAGGGTGACCTTCAAATGAGAAGATGATCCTAGATTGTCTGGATGGGCCCAGTGTAATTACAAAGATCCTTAAATGGGGAAGAGGGAGTGACAACTGAGAAATGGACCTAAGCAATAGTCCCATATTATAGAATCCATAACTGAGTCTCTTGTTCTTGACTTAGAACCCAACAAGCTTACCCTTCTTTAAACAAAACTACCCACATCATACTCCACCCCACCTCTCCAATATTCTCCCAAATGTATGTTCAGACATTCAAGCTGTCTTAGTCTGCTCAGTTTGCCATAACAAAATACCATAGACTAGGTGGCTTAAACAACAAAATGTATTTTCTCACAGTTCTGGAGGCTGGAAGTCTGAGATCAGAATGCCAGCATGGTTGGGTGCCGGTGAAGGCTCTTCTCCTGACCTGTAGGTGGCTGCCTTCTTGCTGTGTGTTCACATGGTGTTTCTTTAGTGAGAGAGATCTCTGGTGTCTCTTCCTCTTCTTATAAGGCCATCAATCCTAACGAACCAGGGCCTTACCCCTGTGACCTCATTAAAACTTAATTACCTCCTAAAAGCCCTGTCTCCGAATACAGTAACACCGGGAGCTGTTTCTTCAATATGAAATTTGTGGGGACACAATTCAGTCCATAGCACAGATTCTCATTTAAATTCCTTCCACGCTGACTGGCCATGTATAAATATCTCCTCAGCTGCAGGCTTCCTGTTGAGTCCTACTGCTCCTTAGGCATATAGGCCTTGAAAGACTGTATACTTGCCCACATAG
This sequence comes from Avahi laniger, assembly GCA_963575035.1. NCBI lineage: Eukaryota > Metazoa > Chordata > Mammalia > Primates > Indriidae > Avahi > Avahi laniger. The sequence continues at coordinate 24,116 of CAUYSK010122869.1, read as the reverse complement.
AGAAATCAATCAACTTTGCTATATTCCTCAGCTCAAAAAAGTGAACTAACTCAATCCTGTAGTAAGTAGCAACAACAGATCTTTCTATCACAATTCTCATAAAGAGACATCTTCCCAGGCTTAACAGTTGTAATAAAATATACCTCTTCTCTACCTTATTAAGAATCTCCTCTTAGATATGAAAGAATGGGCTTTTGAATGAAGAAATCTTGCTCCTTTAACCTTTTTGAAGTTAACTATAATAAATTTTGACTTCTAGAAAACTTAATCATGGAATATGAATTATCTAATTTCCAATGCATTAGCCTTCTTCTTGATAGTTAAGTGTAGCCTTATTTTAAGGTAATCTCAGAGTGAACATTCCAAGGTACTATTACACATTTAATAAGAACCTATAAAACGTTTAAACTCAGTCCCAGCCCCTAAATGAGCTGGAAATGGTAAGTCTTAATGTTTGTTTTACTCTTGCCAAGGAGAAAGGAAAAATAACACACACAAAAGAGAGCAATTTCAGATGGTCTTGCCTGAAGCTTCACAACCAATTTATGAATTGAACAAATACTTCTTGAGCACTTATTTCAATAGAACTGAAATTACAAAAATTAGAAAAATGGAAAAACATCCGTCCTTACTAAAAACCCTAAATAAATAATCGATGATATCATGAGCTCTCAGGCTAGTACAGAGATAGTACTGCAAACAGTTGCAGCAGACAGGTACAAGATCAGAGCTAGGAACAAACTGTGACAAGTAGGGACAAGTATGAACATTGGAACAAGGTATCTTTGAGACTTCTAGGGAATCAAATATATATTTTTTTTTTGGAAGAGGTAATAATTGAGTATTTTTGTGAGAGGGAAATTTTCACTCTTTCATATTTTCTCCTCTGCCCATGGGTAAGAAGAGAACTTTTTACCCAAGCTTCTGTTTTTCCCTACCCACATCTTAGCCACTTTTCAAGGAAGAATTTTTAATCTTATTAGTCAAATTCCAAAATATTCACTGAAACCTTTTTTCTAGTGGGGCAGTTCCTGAGTTGTAAAAGGCATAAGGCCATGCTCATAACCTACTGTTCTATTTCCTTCCTTTCACTTCCTGCTCCTGCGGGATAGGCATGGAAATGTAGCCAGTCTCATCTATGCAATTATTCTGATGCCTCAGATATTCTATATTACATGAAAGAAGTAGGAAGCCCCTCTTATGCTAGTCCTAAATCACAGCTCACCAGAGATGGAAGACAATGAAACAAAATAGAAGGTGTTCTCCTAGCAAGTAAAATAATCATATTTCCCCATAGGGCTAGAATTCTTTGTTTATAAAGCTCCCTCATTTTTTAATAGGGAACTTCAGGAAGGAGGATGAGTGGGTGTTTGGATTCAGGGACCAAAACCACATTCCCAAAACTTCATCTTCAAAAAACAGCTTGAACTGAGTCTTAAATGATAATTAGAATTTTCTAAATGAGGGGTAGGAGGTGGGGGTGGGAGGTATCTGGAACAGGCAGCATAAGGAGTGCACTTGAGAGAAGAGCAAACAGCATCAGCAAAATACAACTGCAGCATAGACTGTGTGGAGGAGAATAAAAGATGGTAAGGGTGGATAGGTCTGAGTCCAGGTCAAGAAAGCCTGGTTGTCATGCTAATAAGATTGGATTTTTTTCTACAGTCTATCAAAAGCAGCTGAGGGAATTTAAACAAAAAGAACAACATAATAAACCAGTATCTTCAAAAGGTGGTTTTAGAAGTAGTATGGACAAATAATAACAGAAGGATGAGAGTAGGTAGAAGATCATTGTAACAACACAGGTAAAGAAGAACAGTGGCAAAGGAGGGAAGAATAAAATAACTATTTGAATGTCTCATGTGCAAGCAATCCCACTGCTCTAGGTACTTCACATCCATTTACTTTTATTTCCCCCCAAAATAACCCTGAGAAAATAGAATTATTATCTCATTTTGCCATGGGAAGCTAGGGCTGGGAGATTGCATGGTACTTAGTCCAGAGTCTTAGTAGCAATAAAACAAGAGAGCCAGGGTTGGACTCATGTCTGTCTCATTTCAACCCTTATTTTCTTTTCACAATGAACTGTCTTTCCTCCCAGAGGGAATTAAGAAATCAATATAGACACAAGGAAAATTAGAAGGTCAAAATAATGGGAAAGTGAATTAGATGTGGTGGAGGGAAAAAGTTGAGGGAGGAGCCGTTTGACGTGTGGTTGAGACAATACAATGAAGGCAGGTTACCATGGAACAACCAAGTGGAAATGCCCAGTGTGATTGGAAGTTCACATGTGGGAAGCAGAGTGGCCTGTGCTGGAGGTAGAGATGTGTGTGGCACTATTGCCCATCACGTTGCCCAAGCAAAAGAAGACAGAATGAGAAGAGAATAAGAGTGAGGATGGTGGTACGTCCATCAGAAACCCATCCAGTTTTGTGATTTTTTTTGGTTTCTTGAACATAGAGAAGTTAATACAAAGATTCTTAAATTAGTCTTGGAGAACTGAGAATGACAAAGATGGAACACTATGGTGATGTGGAGGTGGCAGCAGCACAAAGCAGCTACCCATCCTGGGGCTGGGAGACCAGGAGAAATGGGATTATTAAAATGTAGAAGCTTAAAGAAGGGGTCCTGAGGAAATGCAATTTAGACTTCTGAGGGAGAGCCTGCCAGGTGTCCCCAACACTACCTCAATACTCAGTGATTAGCTAGAATAACTCCCAAGACTAAAAAAAGTTGTAATACTCACAGGTATGGTATATTGAAGTAAAATAATACAGATTAAAATCATCAAAGGGAAGAGGTACATAGGGAATAATCCCCGTGAAACCAGGCACAAATTTCCAGGAGTTCTGAGTGGAGTCACACAGATGTATTAATTCTCCTAGCAACAGATGCGAGGTATTGACAACGAGAGACGCTTACTTCAGCCATGGTGGACAGGGGTTTTGTTGGGGATCTTTAGTAGGTTGAATCGTGTTCCCAAAAATGTTATGTCGAAGTCTTAACCCTTAGCGCCTATTCTTGTTATTTGGAAATAGGGTCTCTGCACATAAAATTAAGTTAAAAATCTCAAGATAATATAATAGATTTAGGCTAGGCCCTAAATCCAATGACTGGTGAAGAGAGGACACAGAGACATGGGGAGAAAGTCTACGTGAAGATGGAGGCAGAGATTGAAATTATGCTGCCACAAGCAAGGAATGCCAGGGACCACCAGAGGCTGGAAGAGGTAAAGAAGGATTCTCCCTTTGAGCCTTTGGAAGGAGCATGGCTCTGCCAACTCCACCTTGATTTTTGACTTTTGGCCTCCAGAACTGTGAGAGAATAGACTTCTGTTGTTTTAAGCCACCCAGTTTGTAATAATTTGTTTCAACATCCTCAGGAAACTAATTCAGATTTTAGTAACAAGTAGTGAGGTGCTGCTGTAACGAGTACTTAGTGATGTGGCAGTGGCTTTGGTATATGGTAATTAGTAGGAGGCTAGAAGATTATGCATGATTAAAAAAAATATGTATTGCCTTGAAGAGAAGATTGGCTGAAATATGTACAGTAAAGGTGATTTGTTGTCACAGAAAGAAGTGAAGAGTATATGAAAAAAGCTTTTATTGGGCTGGGAATAGTGGTTCACATTTATAATCCTAGTACTTTTGGAGGCCAAAATGGGAGGATCACATGTGGTAAGGAGCTCAAGACCAGCCTGGGCAACATGGTAAGATTTTGTCTCTACAAAAAATTTAAAAATTAGTCAGAAATGGTGGCACACACCTGTAGTCCCAACCACTCGGGAGGCTGAAGGGGGAAGATTGCTTGAGCCCAGGAGTTCAAGGCTGCAATGGGCTATGATTGTGCCCAGCCTGTGTGATAGAGCAAGATCTTGTCTCTAAAATAAATAAACAAACAAAAAATAAATAAAATCTTTTATCATGTTAAAGGATACATATGTAGTCATGAACAGAATGTTGATAGAAATATGAACATTAAAAGTATTTGTGGTGAGCTCTCAAAAGGAAATGAGTAACACATTGAAAACTGGAGGAAAGGTGATCCTTGTTACAAAATGGCAGAAAATTTGGCTGAATTTTGTTCTTCTACTGCTTGGAAAGCAGAACTAGTAAGTGATGAACTTGGATATTTAGGTGAGGAAATTTCCAAGCGAAGTGTTGAAGGCACAGCCTGGTTCCTCCTTGCTGCTTATCACAAAATGTAAGAGGAGAAAGATAAATCGAGGAATAAACTGTTAAGAAAGAAGAAACCAGCATTTGATGATTTACAATATTTCAGCCTGTCCAGATTGCAAAAGCAGTTAAAGGATGCTCTGGAGACAGGGCCAAGGGTGTGTTGAACATACTGCTAAAGACAGTAGGGGTGTGATTCCCGATTAGTTTGATCCAATAAGGTTGATTGGATCCTATCAACCATCTGAGCAGAATTCAGGAATAAAGATGGGGTTATCCAGGAAAGACCTGTGAAGGAACATTCCAGTGATGTGGATCCCCTTGACATCTATTGGAGAGCCACAAAGTTTCTGAGAATGCTATGCCACCAAAAACACTTTTGGCTTGGAATGAAGGGACAGAGAAGGAATGCAATAAAGAAAGGCTCTTGGATTTCTGGAATTCTGTAGGCAAAAAACAAGCTGATGATACTCCTCAGCTTCAAACATGTTTTATCCTTTGAGAAACTAAAAGAATGACTTCAGGAGAGCAGGACTGCCATCAGTGAGGGGGGCTGCCATGGGCTCCAGGGGCAGAACTAATTCGTTTTGGTACAAGGAGGCACTGCTTGGTTATTGCTGGTATCTTGAACTTCAAGAAGAGTTCCAGACCTCTGAGGAAAAGGCAATAACCAGTTGGTGCTGGAAATCCAAAAGGGACATGTGTAAGCTAGTGTATCAATATTTGTTTTCTATCACTGTATAACAAATTACCACCGATTTAGCAGATTAAAACCATACCCATTTATTAGTCTACAGTTCTGTATGTCAGAGTGTCTGTTCAAAAGGCTAAAATTAAGGAACTGGCCAGAGCTTCTATCTTATCTGAAGTTTACTGTTGCCTTTCAAGTTCATTGGTTTTTGGCAGAGTTCAGTTTCTTGTAATCATAGGACTGAGGTCACCTTGCTGATGGTCAACTGGGGACCATTCTCAGCTCCTAGGAGCTATCTTTATTCTTTGCCATGTGGCCCTTCCATCTTCAAAACCATCAACAGAGAATCTCCCTTTCATGAATCCCTTATAAGTTTCTACATTCTGTTGTGGGGAAGGATCACATCCTTTTTAAAAGCACATTTGATCAGGCCAAGTCCATCAAAGGTAATCCCTCTATCTGAAGGGTAACTGATTTGGGACCTGAATTACATTTGCAAAATCCCTTCACAGCACCACCTGTGTTATTGTTCACTTGACTAGGAAAAAGTGTGTGTGTGTGTGTGTGTGTGTGTGTGTGTATAAAAGTGTGTGTGTATATATATATATATATCAGGAGGTAGGAATTTAGATATTAAACACAAAAAAGCAGTCTCCCCCTCCTCCAGCCTTCCAGTCTTCCCTAGTGGCCTCTACTGACAGAGCCCACCAGGGATCCTCCTGCAAAGCAAAACTGTGGTTTACAAAGTCCTGACCCCAGCCTCACCAAACAGGCTACAGCGGCATGGGTTTGAAGCTGAGAAGCAATAGTTTACATTGGTCAGCTTGGAGTGGGGGTGTCAGACAGGGAAGACAGGATGCAAGATCATTGGCAGAATCGCTATTCACTCAACCTAATTAGGAAATTCTGTTGATTTGGATACATTAGTTTAACTATTTTTCTATTACTATAATGATCCAAAGTAACCTTAATTATCATTTAAAAATGAAAATGATTTAGAATGCTTTACTTAGATTTCCCACACGACTTCAAGGTAGAAGGATAATGTGTTTGTTTATACTACCATGTGAGAGATTCAAATAACACCAAAGTCCTCTAAATGATCTGAACAAAACTAAAGGAGAATGTAAAAAGTTGTGACAAAGATTAAAAGCCAGTAGAAGTATAAAGAGATCTTCATTCCCAAATTCATTAGGAGGTAATGGAGCACGCTTTTTATAGGGATGACAAATTACCTTTAATTTTGTTATTTTATGTAACAGTATAAGGCAATAGTTTTTGAAGTTCAGACAAATTGAGATTTACAAAGGTTAATATGCTTCTAAAAAACAGTCAAAGCAGAAAGAGAAGATGTGAGCAGAAAATTTAGAGACATGGGATAATATCCAAGGAAGAGCACCACTTTATAACATTTCTACTTAGTCGATTTTTATAATAGTTATTTCTTAAACAATCTACAATAGAAATACAAATCTAAAAGAAAGCTTTGCAGAGCCTACTTTTAATTCTAGGCATTAAACTTAAAAATGTACATCTCATGATGATGTCATACTTATCTGGATATTAATGAATTTCTATTTCCCAAAACTTTTAAATACAGGCAAGTAGGAACTCATAAATTTATATCCATTTAATCTTCTGCTAAAGTGAAGAAGAGATTTTTTTTTTTAATTTCAGAATATTAGAGGGGTACACAGGTTTCGGTTACATAATTTGCTTTTGTACAGTTGGAGTCAAAGTTATAAGTGTGCTCTTCACCCAGATAGTGTGCATTGTACCCAAGACATGATTTTTTTAGGGTAGCAATGTGACCTCTGATTATTTAATCCTCCCTGCCAGGGGCAAGTGCTATGGAGATGAAAACCCATCATTAGATGACTAATTTGAAAGAAAACTGTTGGAAGCAAAGTCAATAGAAAAATCAGCCACAGATTAATCAATGATGTGATTAACATCATAGCTTCCCAGTATGGATTGTTAGAAATTAAAGATGATTTTACTGCTTGTCTCATCTGGCTCCCACCCTTGCATCATGGCCTGCTCCTTTTCCCAGCAGGAATCCATCAGGCCCAGCCACAGTGGCTTCTCTGCTCTTCCCAAATACATCTAGCAGGCTTCTGCCTCCCGGCCTCCGCATCCGTTGTTAAGATGTCTGGAACACTTGTAGGTTCAGATCTCTAGTAAATGTCACTTCTATACATAGTACTTGTGTTATAATCCTAGCTAAAATAGGTGTCCCACTTCCATGCCCATCCCATCATTCTTTATTGTATTACTTCCTTTGTTTTTCTTCATATGTGTTATTGTTACCTAACCCATAGCATAGGTTTATTTATTTGTTTGTCTTTGTCTTCACTACAAAATGTTAGGTCTAACAGGGTAGGGACTTTGCTGTTTAGTCCATTGTTTTATTCCTAGAATGTAAAACAATGACTATCCCTGAGAAGTGTTTCAAATAAATGTTGGTTGAAAATTGTTTACCTGATCTCATCATTATTATTTTAATCCGTTTCAGTCTTTGTATGTTCCCAAGACCACTTCTAATGCCTTGATGATTATAACAAGGATAGCTCACCCTTATTGAGGTATTGCTGTGGGTGAAGTACTGGGTGAAGTGCTTTGCAAAAATCTCACTCCTTACAAGCCTGTAAAGCAGATATTAATATTTCCATTGTACAAAAAAGAAAACACAGCCAGAGATGATTCAATTGCCTGCGGTCACTCCAACTTGCACAAGACCAAGCCAAGGATCTCAGCCTGGTTGTGGCTGACTCTTAACACTTGCTTTGGGTACTCATATAGCTGAATTGAATTCTGTAATACACATATGTAATGTAATCATTTCCATGTTTGTTTAAGGCTGTATCCTGTCCTGCAGAGTGATATGCTCCCTACGTGCCTCTTCTTTTTTTGAGGCCTCTGCTAGTTCTCATGGTACTTTTGTGTCATTTGCAAGGAGTACGCTCTAGGTTGCCCAATTAGAAAAAGGTGTCTCCACTGAGTAGTCACAGCCCCAGGAGCAGAAAATGCCTTTGTGTAAAGAAAAAGGTGCCCCTTTTCTCCTGGCTGACCAAGCCTCTCTCCAAGAACATGGCTTGGTTAGTGGCATAGAGGTTGGATTTCAGCACCACTTGCCTCTAAAACTGGTGCCTGCCTGCATGGCACAGATGCACAATTTCTCATCACCTTCCACCTTTCCCTCTTGCCTACTTTTCTATATCTACACGTTCCTTTCTCTTGTTCCGTGAACTCGCCAAGCACACTCCACTCTTAAGGCCTGTGCATTGCTGCTCCCTTTGCTCAGAAAATTTCTTTTCTCAGATACTTGCCTAACTCATTTGGACTCTGTGCAAGTGTTATTTCTCAAAGAAGCCTTCTGCATCCTACACAGAAATTACACACCATGATCACTTTTTTGCATTACACTGCTACATTTTTGTTTTATGTAAATCACCACTACCGACTTGATATTATGTAATAGGTATTTATTTAATTCTTTCATGGGAGGCATTCTCGTATTACTTTGCATGTAAGGACCCAGATCTGCTGACACATTTTTCTTCCTAAACTCAAGCTGACTTAGCTATATAGTTGTCTGTGAAGTGCCTTGGCCTTCAATTAAAGCAAATACATCATCTATATTGTAAATTGACCTCAGTTCTTTAATCCTTAACCTACACTTGAAATAAAGTAAATAATGGTCTTGGTATCTTAAATACATAAGATAGGCATCTATATAATGTAGAATATTCTTATATTAATATTAATTTTTAATATCAACGTGGAAACACAAAATTTTAAAATGTTCATCAATGACTTATGGATTTCCTCCTTTTAACTTCCCAATAAGATTATACCAGATCCCAGTTTGAAAAATATTCTTTTTTAGAGCTTTCATGAAGAATAAATGACAAAACAAATGATTGGAGCATAGTAAGTAAACAATAAATGTGAGTCTTTGACTTTGTTTCCTATAAACCCTGACACCCAAATACAAACGTATATACACACATACAACACACACGTCGTAGTATTTGCATTTCAATTGATCACAGACTATATTTCAGGAAAGGCTGTCTATTTCACCTCAGTGACTGCAAGTCAGCGATCAAAATAAATAAATAAAACCAGAAATGTTGTCAGTATGCTCAGATATTTTTATTTCTTTGTACTTACCCTAAAGTTACCAATTCTATAATTCTTAGTCAACTAATCAATTGCTCCCACCTTTAATTCATTGCTTCTAGGTTTGTCCAATAAGAACAACGAAACAGGCCACTTAGAATGTTATAAAATCCATTCATTATTTCCTACATAATAATGGAAGAAACTTAAATGTAGTTCAAAATATCTTAAACAAAAGCTAGACAATATGTGACAAATAATTTGCTGTATAGCATATATTTATATTCCATATACTTTAAAAGATTAAAAACTACATATTTTCACAATTTTATAACTGTAGCAAATGGGACCAGAATTTTTTTTTTTCGGATAAATGTAACTCTTTTTTATGATATAAGATTACAGGAAAAAAATATGCAGAATAAAGAACATTTGATAAAATTTCTAGGAAAATAGCAAGTATTCTTCCAAGAGCTCAAAAAATGTTTTGCAGCTGGTGATGTACATTTAAATGATATTATTTGTCATATGTTTTCTGCAATCAAAATCTCTTTGATTAGATGATTCTGAAATAAATGCCAGTTACTCAAAACCTTCACGATCTTTTAATTATTTAGAACTAAATGGTTATATGACCTCTTGTGTATACAGCACAGACTTTATAATTTTCTGCAGTTTTTGCTGTAATTCTAATGCATTGTAAACTACAAACATGAATTGTAAAGGGGTGTCTTGGAGAAAAAGAGAAGAGCTACATGGAAAGAAGCATGGTTCATAGTAAAATATAATTACTATATCTTCATTTATTCCCTAAACTAAAATTAATTCTAAGAATAAAATTTATTCCTTGCTTCAGTAATTACAATAAATCTCCCTGAGAATCTTCTTGTTGCACTTATAGCAGATTTCCGCATTACAAAATACTTCATTATCATGAATACTAACGCCAAACTTACAAATTTGTCCTTAGTAGACCAGCATAACAAATACTTTACAAAAGTTGTGACAAATAACTAGAGATGCCAATAGAGCATCTTAGACCATGTACTACAGATATAAATCAAACCACATATTTCTCTATCTCTTCCTTAGCAAGAACTATATAACCTTTTTGTTTCTGTATGAAAATGTAAAAAAGAATTACATTCCATTCTGCATTGCCAATAAATAAAGCTTTTATTCTAATGATTGAAAATTATATATGTGCTATATTTAATATACAGAAGAGTTCTGTTACATATATTATACATTTACATATATCTTATATAGTTACATACATATTAAATTTCAGTAATATGAGATATCCCAAACACAGTGGCTTAAATGTGATATTTATTTTTCTCTCGAATGGTAGTCCAGAAGTGTCAGAGCTGGCAAGGTAGCTTAGTTCCACAAGGTTATTCAAGGACATAGTCCCTCTATCTTGTGGCTCCACCATCCATCATTAACTTTGTTTTTACCTACTAAGTGAAAGCTCACTGCCTTCAAATTCCCATTCTATTTTATGGAAAAAGAAGAGAAAAGGTCCAGGAGAAAAGGACCATCTTCTTTAAGCAGATTAATTGGAAGTTGTAGGCATCACTTATACATGCACATATTAAATGGAGTTGCATGGCCTCACCTAGCTGTAAAGCAGACCGGGAGCTCTCTGTAGCTGAGTGGCCACGTGTCTGTTATAATTTGAAAGATTCTATTACCAAAAGAAAAGAGGAAATAGAGACTGCCAATCTACTATCTATATACTTCCATATGTACATACATATTCTATATACGTATAATTCCATATATATGTGAATGTGTGTATATACACACACACAGCTTTCTTGAAAAGTGTGTATATATGTGTGCCTGTGTGTATATATATTTCTAATCAAACTCAAGAATTAGCAAGTGAAATGCAACAAGGGCTTCAACTACCTAGAAAAACAATACCAACTTTAAATAAAAATTCATAAATACTATACCAAACTCAGAAAGTATAGATTTTATTCTAAAAAGCACATCCTAAATGTTTAAATTGTGAATAGGAAGAGAAAGAGAAGAGCTGGGCTTAAAATCCCTGAGGATCCAAACAAGTCTACACTATTAATTAAAGCTGCATTTCATTGAGTGGCATGGTAGAGTAGCAAGAGCTTTGGTTTTCTTATCTGAAACATGTAACTCCTACATTGTAGGATTTTGTGAGGATTAGCCATAATTGATTTACAAAAGCACATGAATACAAGTATATGTATAATATGTATTTACCCAATACAATGCCCAACATATACTAGCTTATCTTATAAATGATAAAGGATACCATTAGTATTACTTTAAACAAATACCTATTTGCTAATTGCATTACTAGTCATTGATATTTAGTAATGATGCACAGACAAAATAAACATTACAGTATTCAAGGAACACTCAGAGTCTAAGGATAAAGCTAATCAGGTAAATAAATAAATTTTAATAATATTTAATCAAAATTACAATAAATTTAAGCTCATGATGCTATTTGATATCAAAAGAAAGTTACCCAATTCAGTGAAATTGGATGGGCACACATGCATGTGTGTGCATCTGTGTGTGTGTAAATTCCACCAGCTCTATCAGCATCATATATCTTCAGTATTTATTTGAATTTTGTTATTTTTGTACTTATAGTTGGAAAGTAAAAGTACTGATATTAATAATCATACAATTGAGTCAAAGATTAAATTGATCAAGTTGTCGATTCACTAACCTTTAGATTTAAGCAGATGCTCATTGTATGATATTAGTTCACTTTGCGCTAACTGTAAAAGAAAATAAAAAACTTAAAAACATATATGAAATGCTGGAGTTAAAGCATCAAAAATAGTGGCTAAAACATGAGCTCTCATGATACAGGATAAACAGATTTCTTCCAGAAATTGAAGGGTTCTTATGGAGAAACTACAGAGATAGCTAAAGTTATAGATAGAGATCACATTAAAATATACAAAGCAAAAAGAAAGAAGGCCAGAGGTTTCAGAAATACAGCATGTCACCAATTCTCTATATCAAGAAATAAAGGTTTATATTCAACGTTCTCTGCCCAGATTTCCAGAAGAGTTAATAGGACACTCTTGAGTCGGCATCAAAATGGCTTGCTCTATCTATTGCAGAAGTTCCTTCTAAATTCCTTGCAAAATCACTATCAATAAATCTTTCTGCCCAACATTAAAAATCAATTTCTTCTTTCTACTAAGAAAGCTAAGAGAACTAAACTTAGCTTTGAGAAAGTTTTCAAGAAAGCTAAGAGAAATAAACTACAAAATAAAAGGTTACTTTTGACAATCATTGAATGTGTACATTCAATACTTGGTCTATCTCACTGTATTAAAATAATAAGTAAACTGTATAATAGTTAGTACTTAAACAACCATGATAAAATAACTACATATTTTATAATGTATTATAAGTGTTTGAAAATAGAAGTGTCCTTACTGCTCAACTTTTATAGATTTTACTCTGATAAATTTTTTTAATTAATAAAAGTAAATATTTTGTATGAATATACATAAGTATATCTATGTTTTCAATGAATATTTATCATACTTTTAACTAGACTTAAACACTAAACTAGGCCCTGGGAATAAAAGGGTGAATGTAAAAGACATAGTTCCAGCTTTCGTGGAATTAATATCCAAGGGTGGCATGAGATAGTCAAGAAACAATTAAACCTATAATAATTAGAGGTAAAATCTACATGGTTTAGGAGTCCAGCTCCAGGCCAAAATCCTATGTGTGATTTTCGAAGCCCAACCACAGGCAATTTCAAAGACTTTACCTGGCAGGCCTCACCCCCAGACTTGGTGCACAGTCCCCTGCTTGTAATCCTTGCAGGGAGTTGCAGTCAAAGATTAGGATTCGGACTCCTCCAGCTCACAATGCTCTTACACGTATCTGCATTCCTAGCCCAGGAAGCTGCATTCAGAGGCTGCTTACTGAGGGACTCTTGGCCATGGGCTTTCTCAGATTTCTCTACCAAGACCACCTTATGGGGCAGGGGGGACTTGAAGACACATTTCTCCACTCTGACTCAGTACTCAGTACTTTCTCTTTCCCAGCCCTTCCCTCTCGCCTTCCTCAATCGCCAGCTCCCAGGCCTACCACATGGCAGAAGCCTTTTATCCCAGGTTCCCTCCACAAATTAGAAGACTCTCTGTGCTGCATCCCCACATCTGTTCTGATACATCTGACCCTCACTTGGCGCCATTCCATGGAGAAAAATGGAATATAGGAGCAACTGTGTTTTTAGTCTCTTGTTTATGCCATAACAAAAAGTGATAAAAGTTTTGATTGTTCCTTTCATTGTGTGCTTGTGTCTTAACCAACTACCTTGACTCCTGACAACTCAGCTCTCTCTCCAGCCCAGCTCTTGACAACATAATGCTTTGTTGGCTGTAGGTTCATCTCAAGTGTTAGGGAATCTCATCCTACAACCACTACTGAGCAGTTAACTGGGCACATAGAGGTTAAGTTGCTCCCCAGAAATCACCCAACTAATAAGAGGTCAAGCCAGGTATAAAACCAAAGAGTAAGACTCTGGGGCCCACACACTTAATTGATAAGCTCCACCTATGTGTGGGCATTCCAAGAGTGACGGGTACCATGAAGAAAATGTAACAAGAAGTGAACAACATTACAGAGAGTGGCTGAAGAATGACTCTCTTAGGATGTGACATTTTAGCTAAGATGTGAGCAACATGAAGGAACTAAGGCTACAAATATATGGGCCAAGAATATTCTAGGTTGAGGGAAGTACAAAAGGCCCTAAAACTGTAACAAGCCCGGAGTGCTCTAGGAACAGAAGCAAGTGGGTGTGGCTGTAGCCTGGTAGCACATGGTTGAGATAGGAGGGTTGGGAGGTCCCGGATTGTAGAGGGACTTGAAGATCATGGTAAAGAGTTTAATTTTATTCTAAATGTAATGGAAAGTCATTGGTAAGTTTAAATAGGGGATATCATGACATAATTTCTATTTTTAAAAATATTACATTGACTGCTGAGAGGAAATTAAATAGAAAAAAATTGCTTGCAGGGACATCAATGAAATTATTCAGGAAGGGGAGAAAGGAAGATGCACATATTAGACAGAATAAATGCAATATTCAAAGGCAAAAAGCTGAGAAAATAGCATGGGTAACTAAATGAGGTGCAAATCCTATAGAATGGCTAAATTATTGGATGCATGTTAGTGAATGACTAGAGGGAAGATTGATAAATTCATCAGCATCCGTCCAAAGGTTACCCATGCCTTGATGAGGAGTCTAAACTAAGAACAATGGAGGTCCATTGATATTTAAAAAAAAAATTAAAAATCTCTCACTTACCAAATTAAAGCTAGCTTTTATAAGAAAATAAGAACATATAGCAACAGGTAGATCACATCTCTAGATAGCTGGAGCTACCCTACAGGAAACCCCTTATAAATTGGACATTGTCATTCCTTGCCCAGTATATCTAAAGGTACCCAAGACTGTAGACTTGCAGGTCTGCCCCACCGAGGGAACCATCTTATTCTGAGCTAGTGTGGCAGAATGTTAAGAGTAAATGGGGTGTGTCATATACCTGGCTGCCCTTGAGCTGAAAACCTGACTTTCCTGAGGCAAACTTCATATCTTTGTGCCAATGGAGTGCATTCCTAATCCCGGTCATGTTTATGGAGGCCCTGTGAAAGGACCTCTGTCTTGATTTCCCAATCGCATTTGCTTCCCCTACTGGAATAGAAGCCTTGCTGCAAACTTCAAACAACAGGGAAGGACTCTGGCCCCTGACTTTCCTCTTTGAGGGTTGAATTCTGCAGATGAAATTATCATTTTGTCTGAAGTCCTGTTTCAAAAACCACAGTGATATCACAATGCTATCTCTGATGGCAAGTATCTCTTCACTGTCTGGAATGCTGTCTGCTATAACAAAATACCATAACTGAGTAGCTTCTAAACAACAGAAATGTATGCCTCACAGTTGGGGGCTGAGAAGTCCAAGATCAAGGCGCTAGCAGCTTTAATGTCTGGTGACTACCGGCTACCTGGTTCATAGATAATGCCTACTCACAGGGCCCTTGCATGGAGGAAGGGGCTAGCTGGCTCTGTCTTCATGACCTAATTACTTCCTAAAGACCTTACCTCCAAATACCATCACAGTGGGGATTAGTTTCCAACATTTGAATTTTGAGGGGACACAAACATTCAGACCATAGCACTCCAGTTATTCTGTACTCTTCAATCCCAAACCAACCTCTTTGTACAGCCCTATATACCTGTAAGCATCCTCACCCTTCTCTCTCTCCCTGTGACCAACTTGTGAATTCCAGCATTTTAAACAGCAATGCCCCTCAGTCTATTACATTAAGTTAGTAGTTTTGGAGAATAGAGTTCTAAAGAAGGTCACATCCTTTTCCTTTTAAACAAGAGTGAGCTAATTCCATTTCCTGGATGTTTTATGACTTTCAGTTACCACAGATATTATTATTGGTGACTAGTATAATGTTGTTATACTTAAAGATAAAAACATCATCCAACCATGAGAAAAAACATTAGACCAATTTATTTTGGGGACATTTTACAAAATACCTCAAAACTGTCAAGATTATCAAAAATAAGAAAAATCTGAGAAACTGGACACAGTCAAGAGGAGCCTAAGGAGACATGATAACTAAATATAAGATGATACCCTGGATTGGATCCTGGAAAAGAAAAAGGGCATTGGGGGAAAACCACAGCAATGTCATTAACATATAGACTTTATTGAATAATAATTATCAATATTGGTTCATTAATTATGACAAATACACTAATATGTTAGTAATAGGGAAATTGGATGTGAGATATAGAAATCCTCTGTACTAGATTTGCAATAATTCTATAAATCCAAAACTGTTTTGAAATTAAAAGTTATTAAAAATAAGCAACCTAATATGAAAACGACTATATATTTTGCTTTCTTCCAGAGATTATGACCCTTCCCATACATTTTCTGAACCTTATACTTGTTAATTAAATTCAATACCCTCTTTTCTATTTAAAAGACATAAAAATTTCCCCTTCCTCCTGAACTGATTAATGAGGTTATTTAAGGTCAAGTTATCTATAAATGTTAGAACTGGTTTTATTTGGAGTTGAAAGGAGGACACTGAAAATCATTTTTTGTTAATTATTTATTCCTGAAGTTTCTTATTCTTCCTTTTGTATATCGATTTATGTGAGTACCAGAAAACATCTTGACTGCTTTATAAAGGTTTCATTATGTTTCCTTTCTCTATCTCCAAAATGCATCTTATCAATTGGCCCATTTTCCATCATCTAAACACCTGTAGAAAGAAGATAATGTCCTTGCCTTCATCAGTGATGATAATGGAGCATATGGCTGACTTGGGAAAAATAATAGCTCCCCAAACTTAGTAGCTTTTTGACCTTGAGCAAGCTGTGCAACAGCTTCCTCTAACTCTAAAGCAGAAATAACACTAGTAACTAACTCACATGTGTTATAAGGATTAAATTAAATACTGTATTTAAAATGCTTAGCATAGGACTTACCACCTAATAAGGTCTCAATAAATGATAGTGTAGGGGAGAAAAAGTAATATCCTTTTCTCACCCACGAGAAACCTCCTGCTGAGATCTCCGTAACAAAAGACAGATTAACAAAAGCATACAAATTTATTTGACACCAAGCTTACATGACACAGGAACCTTCATAAGGATATAAAGACCCAAAGAAACAAGGAAACCCCTGTCCCTTTATGCCAAATTTGATGGAAGAGTGGACAGTTGCGGGGAAGTATGACTGGATAAATGGGGTCTGATCTAACGATAATACACTGGGGGGGACTTAGCAAGACCTGTTTGTTCAGATTCTTCTTGGCATCTCTGTGACTTCATGAATATGAATGCTCCTTTTCACTGGGTCCAGGGAGGAGACCTCTGAATCAAAGTTTTATGACCTGATTTAGGGGAGAACAGCAAGGGAAAGGTGAGAGTGACTTTCCTCTTGTGCGGTTTTCTCCAAAGCCAAGGTGCCGTATTTTGGGGTAGTGTGTCTTGAACCCCATCAGTAGCTATTGTTTCAGGCGCTGTGGCCTCCTATGAACCCACATAGACAGAGAAGGCTTCACCTGTGGTGAAGCAGATGAAACATAAATCTCTGTCAAAATGCAGGTACTCCTAAGACTGGGAGTGAGAACAAAACAAGAAATTTGAGAAAAGGCTAGACATTGGTCAGGCGAAGATGATGATGCTGTGAAGAAAGCGTACGGACGGGTAGAGCAGCCTGGCTTTTCTTGTGGCTTTATGATGTCTTGGCAATGCACCATGGATCCTGTGGTACATTATTACCCTCCTCATATGTGTAATGAGGTTGCAAATATTGTGGTTTTGAATTTAAGAGAATTTCATTATTGTGGAGAACCACTCCAACATCCGGCGGAGACCAAAAGAAGAGAGAAACAAAATGTCATTATCTTGAACACTAACATTCTCTGGAGACCACATGAGAAACAAATACTGTGTGGTTATTATTCAATAAATAAGTACTTATGAAATGCATTTATCCACAAGATACAGCCAAAAGTTTTTTTTATTAAATATTGCAATGAATATTGTATATGTGACGTGCTTTCTGCATATCTCCTCTTGTTTACTGCTCACTGCAAACCAATGAGGTAGATTTGTGCTACATTTGTTTCAGAGAAAGTAAAACAAGAGATTCAGCGGCACATCCGAAGTCACTCAGCTAGGAAATGTGATCAGACACCAGGTCTATCTCTGGATAGACATTGAAAAACATTGTGCAGGCACTAGAGGTACACATGATAGAACCTCTGCCCTCAAGGAACTCACAGACCAAAAGGGAATACAGGCAGAGCGAGTGAGTGTGAGTACCCTGGGATAACAGCAGCAGAGCCCTTTACCCAGAGACAAATATTGAGCCTTTATGGCTCACATCCCTGAGCAAAGCACATTTCCCACATGGCTTGGATGCATGAGGTCTTTAGCAGCAGGGCTTGTGTTTTAACTTTGAGCTATGCCACAGTGTAGGTGGTGGTCCAGCACACCTACTTTACGTGGGCCTGAATTCCACTTAACACCACGTGGCTTTGGGTATTCCGTGCCTTGGTTTTCTCATCTCTTAAAGGGAGATGCTAATAATTACACTACCTCATAAAAGACATCTTAGAATAGTGCCTGTCACATAAGTACTCAAATATGTTTGACTCCTTCCTTTTGCTAGTTAGCTCGGTGCTTGGCAACAGCAGGCACTCGGTCAATGTTTTTTGAGTCAAAGTACAGGTTGTGGAAACTTAGAATGTATTTTAGACAACCCTGTAAATAAACTCAGACCCCATGGAATAAAAAGCCAATCTGGCATAAAATGACTAAAAAGAGCAAACTAAAAAAATATGTAAATATTCTCTTCTACTACGGCCAGGAGGAGGGTGTGAAAATCCAGGCAACTGTAAGAGGCATATACATGGCAGAATTTTATGATGATGCTGTTAACCAGTCTTCTTTCAATGTCTGTCTGTATTTCTATCCCTTCTGTTCCCTCTGCCACCTCCACTTTACCTCATCCTCAGCTTCAGTAAGGCTGAAAAATTCCCCGTTTCTTGGGTAGGGCTGGTGTGGGTGGTGATTGTTGGTCTCCACTGAAACAAATCATTGCCTTGGATACAAGCAAACAGTTCCAGATCTGCATATGATTTAGGTTTCCATGAATATATATAGCTAAATGTTTTTCAACTTCTTAGTAGAGCAGACCCCTGCTATTCATTACAATAGTAAGGATCAAAAGAAGCAAAGCAGGATATGGGAATAGAACTGAGATAATAGGCATCTGAATTTTGTAGTTTTATTAGAACAGCAACTGACAGAACCCTCTAAGAAATTACTTACAAGATTAATTCTCAAGTCTCCTTATTCTAGAAGGAACTAGAAAACATGTTAATAAGCAGCAGTGTGATAACAATTCAGAATTTTCCAAGTGGACCTAAAAGTAATAACAATACCAGAAATTTTTAAAATATATATTTTCTAAAACAAAAAAAATGATTTTCTTTTCTAGAATGACCCAAACTCTAATTTCATGTCTCAGGCTCATAAAACTAATCATAATGAATTCATTTAACATGATTATAGGATGCAGTATAGCTATTCAGATGGAATTTTGTTCTATTGCAATTTATTCTGGAGCACTGCATCATTAAAGTGAAATATTAATGATATTTTTATTACAATTGTCAAGACAATTATGGACAGGATTTCAAAAACATAAAAGCCTGGGATTCTTTGAGAAACCTACATTTTTAAAATATACTAATCTAAGACATTTCTTCTTAAGAAAATAATATATAATGACTCTCATTTATCATGGGCATTTATTATTCCAAAATTATATATATGCTCAATTGAATCAAAGAGTAGCAGTAAAAGAATTTATATGAAAGATTAATTAGAATAGATTATTTCCCTTTAGAACAATTATAAAAGAGCTCAGTATGTTGGTGTTCATTTTAATTAGAATGCTCACTTTAAAAAAGTAATACTTTTTTCACAACTATATCTACCCTGAGAAAAAGAATACTTTTAAATCAGAGTTCTTTGGGGGATATTAAAGTAGTGTTTTTGGCTCCCACAACGACTATGTGTAATCTAAACCACGAAAATGTGTCTTGTTTTAAATTCCCATGGACAAAATTAGTATGAGCCCTGAACCACTGTTTCCTGTGGAAAATACTAGCCTACTACTGGGTATAAATTTTCCCCTAAAACCTTGCTCATATTATAGAACGGTTTTGATAACAGCACTGTTAGAAGTAAAGAGATTTTTGTTTTTGTTTGTTTATCATTATTCTATACCACTATAAAGTTCAATAAACTCTTATCACCTTAAATTTTGAGTGACATTTATTCAAGAATATATTTCAATAAAAATAGGCTAAAGAAAGTTTGTGGCAAAGATTTCTTTTCCATCTTTATTTATGTATTTCTTTTGTCTTTCTTGCTTTCTACAGTGTAGGAGTATATATAATACATTCTAGAATATATGACATAAGAGTATGGCTAACATTAACGCAGTAGGTTGATTCAGTAGGTAGACTTCAATAACTGAAAAAGCTTCCCTCTGGGACAGAAAGTTGGCCTAGAATTAAGGAGAAAAACAAATATCCTTATCAATCAAGTCAAAATTTGTTTATTTAAATATCCTTGACTTTTCCAGAATGTTTTTATCTGATAGTGCAAAAGATCAGAATATAGCTGGAAGTGGTAAAGAAAGAAATAAAGGATAAAGGGAAAAAATAGTGGACTAGAGGTGTCCTGCCAGCTCACCACTGCCAGAGGAGGTGAAGAATGCAGACAGTTGGCTATGTGTGGACCGCTAGCTCCGGAAGCAGCGCTGTGAATTCACAGAGAAGCAACGTGGGACACTCAGTGCAAGAGCGGGGGAAGGTGGTGGGGAGATATGTATACAAAGATTGGAGAGCATGAGGAGAACAGTAGAGAACAGAGCAGAGGGCCATGCTTGCCTTGCTGGCACAGTGCAATCTGACCTGCAGGAGGACACCCATGACCCCTGCAGACCTCCTACCCGCTCAGACGGGGACACCACGCCCGGAGACAGTGCAAAGACGCTGCACCAGGTAACAGGCTCTGTGGAGAGGAGGCACTAGCTCCGGCCATCCCGAACTCTTGGGTACACCGTGCCAGGACTACACCAGACTGGGAGGTACTGGACTGATGTGTGGCTTCCCTGAACCATACCCTCGAATTTGGAGCCAGGCACTTTGCCCCTAGGGCTCAGCGGGAGCAGGACATGGGATAATCGACTGGAGAGTGTCAGGCGCCAACCTGAAAGGCTCTGGGCAATCTAAAATTCTATAGCACGTGATAATATTCCTCAAGAATGGTAGTAAATAAAGACATTTTCATATGAAAGAAAGCAAATAAAATTTGTCGCTAGCAGACTAGTGCTTCAGAAAATGCTGAAAGAAGATCTGTAAGCTGAAAATAAATGATCCCAAACAGAACGCTGGATCATCATAAAGGAATGAAAAGCATCCAAAGTGTTAAATGTCTACTAAATATGAAAGTATTATTTTCTTTTAACTTCTTAAAAATATATAGAGCCATTTAAAGCAAAATTGTAAAATTATTTTATGAGTTTATAATGTATATACATGGCAACTATAACCTAAACAGTAATGGGAGAGAATGGACTTACAAGGCTGCCAGTTTTCTACATTGTACCAAAAACATTACAATGTTACCTCTAAGTAGATTATGAAAGTTTAGAATGTATATTGCAACCCTTAGAACAATCACTAAAACAAATTATGCAAATGTTATAGCTAAACAAGACATTGAAGTAGAATTCTAAGCAAAAAAAATTCAAATAATCCGAAAGAAAACAATAAGTATGTTATCATTGTACTTAAAGCAGATGGGACAAATATAAAACAAAGCGATAGACCTAAATCAAATCATATGAATAACTGAATTAAATGAGTATAAAATAAACACTCCAATTAAAATGTGGAGATTGTTAAAATAGATCAAAACAGCATAGTCAGATAAATTCTATCAATAGGAGATTCACTTTAAATATAAAGACAGACAAGTTGAATATAAGTAGTTGGCAAAAGATATGCCATGAAAATTAAGCTTAAGATAGCTGATTTGGCCAAAATAACATCAGACAATATAAGCTCCAAGATAAATAATATTACCAGAGGAAAAGAAAGCCACATCATACTGATAAAATGTTCAATTCATTACAAAGATAATAATCATAAATGTGTAAGTGCCTAAAAATAGAGCTTCAAAATTTGCAAAGATGAAACTGAAAAAAATGAAAAAGAGAAATAAACAATTCAACAATCATAATAGGAGACTTTAACAGACCTCTCTCAGCAATTCATAGAACAAAAACAGAAAATCAGCAACCAAAGACAGGATCTGAACAAGGCTTCTAACCAACTTGACCAAATTAGTATCTATAGAACACTATATCCAAGAATTACAGGATATACCTTGTTTTTTAATAATGTAACATAATATAAATTATAGTAAAGGTATGTAATACCAGGTGAAGAAAAATTAGAAAATTTGCCTCTGGGTAAGTGAGGGTGGGGAATAAGTAGGAAAGAGCATAAAGGAACTTTCTAGGTTAATGGTAAGAATCTACAACTTAATAGGCGTTTGAGTTACACAGGCACATACATAAGTCCAAAGTTAGCAAATGTACACTTGAGATTTGTACATTTTTTGCACATAAATTTTGCCTCAAAAGAAAAATTAACTATAGTATAGGTAATGATATATATGCTGAAGAATTTGATGGGAAGTATACTGATGTCTGCAATTTACTTTACAATGAACCAAAAATAAGAAGCCTTAATGGATGAATTGATGGATCAATATATGTTAAAGCTCATATCATAAAATATTGATAATATAATCTATGTGGTGGGTGTGGGGTGGGTATTGAATTGTTATAAAATACTTTCAACATTACTGTAGAGTTGAAATTTTTAATAAGAAATTTTTTTGGAAAGCAAAGAAGACATGAAATAGAATAATACATTTTTTAAATATTTCAAATAAAAATAGAAAGAAAATATTAATTTTGGCACGTAAAGCAGCCATTTTATATTTCTGAAAATTCACCCATGTAGAATAACTCATTTTCTTTTATTGGTAGATAAACAAAGCTGTTCTTCTTTAGTCAAGAGAGAATATTTTCAAGAAAATCTTTGTTATTTTCTTACTTTCCCCTCATCAACGCATTTTCTTAAATAGATTTTATTCCAAAACTGTTTTCAATGGAAAATGGCATAGGTGATGTGATCTGTTGTCTTACAACATGCATATTAAACTGTTATCTGCATATCTTTTTAACGCCTAGGGAATCTGGAGTGATTTCCCTTTTTTTAACAACTGACAATAACATTACTGGTACCTACCTTCTTTGAAAGTCTTGCTTGGGTTTTAGCAATTTTCTTAATCTTTTCAAAAAATCAAATATTTTCATTTTTGTACTCTTTTTTGTACACTTGCTTTTTATTTCATCAATTTGTGGCTTTAACTTTATTATTTTTTTTCTTCTGCTTTTTGGGGATAAGGCAGATATTTTTGTGTTCTTTCCCTGTCTTCTTGAGATGAATACAATTTATTTTGTGTGTTTCTTTTTCTCTTATATCTTCATTTAGGTTTATAAATTTTTCTCTAATCTAAATCTCTCAAGTTTTCATTTTATTGATTCATAATATTCCCTTGTGACTTTTTTTTTGGGTTACTTATATTTCTTGATTTCTAAATCTTCCACTCTGGTCAGAGCACATACTTTGTCTTATTTTAGAATTTCAAAAGTTGTTGAGACTTACATTTTATTATCTAGCTTTTAAAAAAAAATGAATATTTATTTTACCCAAATCTAAAGTTAAATACTATTTTAGTCCCTGCACCACATAATATAAAGGTCTTAGAATATTTTAAAACTGATTAATTCCCTGTGTATTTATATGATACTGTTTTTCCACTATTTTAGTTTTCTTTTGTATGATACAAACTAGATATTATTCATGTTTTATACAGCAATATTTGTTAAGGTTCCACAACTATTAACTACAATTTTTGTTCACCATTAATCTTACATTTCTGACTGCCATTCTGGGCTTTATTTTCTTCTTCCTAAACTTATTGTCTTTAAAATTTCCAGTTGGTAGTGAAATCTCTCTGTTTTTATTCATCTGAGGATTTAATATCTGCACTACTTCAGGGCATACAAATATTTCTTGCACAGAACACAAAAAACACTAGCCATAAAGAATAGAAATGACAAATTTAATTTTATTAAGCTAGAAACTTTATCAAAAATATCAAAAGATATCACTGAGGCCAGGCGCGGTGGCTCACGCCTATAATCCTAGCACTCTGGGAGGCCGAGGCGGGTGGATTGTTTGAGCTCAGGAGTTTGAGACCGGCCTGAGCAAGAGCGAGACCCCGTCTCTACCAAAAATAGAAATAAATTAATTGGACAGCTAAAAATATATAGAAAAAATTAGCCGGGCATGGTGGCGCATGCCTGTAGTCCCAGCTACTTGGGAGGCTGAGGCAGGAGGAT